>MU001819.1:0-102636 GCA_010093585.1 Melanomma pulvis-pyrius CBS 109.77
ATGCCGACGGGTTCGGCGCACGTCTGGGAAGCCGAGAACTGGGCTTCGGGACGGGATTGATAGCACTAGCCTCTTTCACAACCGGGGCGGTGCTGAAAACACCCACGGCCGTGTTTTTGCTCACAAAAGCTGAAGGAAGTTGAGAAGGAATTCGTACTCTAACCATTGTGACTAGTTGCGAAGCGTCAGTGTGTGTTCGGGACCGAAGAACGACGGGATAGCAAGCGGGGAGTGCGGATGTGGGAAAGAGTGTACGCGAGACAGCTTGATACTTGTAGGAAACAACGAATGCAAGTGCTGATGTATGCGCTGGCACATACAATATAGCAAAGCGTCTGCTTTGCGTACAGGACAGGATGGATACAATAGATGCAGGTGTAGATACAGGAGGAGCGTGAAAAGGTGTAAACAGCAAGAGAAAAACACTGCAATACCAGCGAGCCTGTATGCCAATGCATACATAGGACAGAAGGCCGGCAAAATGTAACGCAAGCAAAAGTTGGGGGGTACGTACCAGATTCTGAAGTAGAATGAAGAGGAGACGGAGGGCGTGGAGCAGGCAATGTTGATATATACTCGGGCGGCGGCGAGCTCGGCTGCCAAGGCAACGGCGACGACGTTGAAAACTCTGCAGACGAACATCAAACAGAGGGGTGCTGGGGCAACGGGGATGGAAGCGCAAGTGAAAGAGTCTTCATCAATTGAGACTACTAGTAAAATATAGAATGGAAGGTGAGAGACGGAAGGAGCGGTGACGAACCTACAAAGACCTACTGACTGCGAAAGGTGGACCAAGGGAATAGGAACAGGCCTTCTTGCTGTGGGATAGAGCCTAAGACAGAAAATATATAATAGCATACAACTGCACAGATGTAGAAAGAGAAGACATCAGACCATTACTATCCCACATCATGTCAGACCCAAACCCACCAAGCATCCCATACTCGACCTACTGCCACACAAGTCTTACCATTGTCCCTAGATGCGGTACATGTGTTATCAGATATGGAAGAACCTACTGCAACACACCATTACTACGCCACACCTACCATTACCATCATCAAAGTTCCTCCAGATTAAATCCAAACAATGGCAACGCCCTGTTAAATTCTCACCCCAGATACTAAGCATAAGTGATATAGACGGGTCAATTATAGACCGAAAACAGCACCAACACACCTCTAGTAATATTTCATGGTTCTGTATTCGCGAACAATCCCATACTCATCGAAGCACATCCTTTAAGTTTTCGCGCCATGTGCTGGTCGGTCAGGATTTTGAAATTGACCCCCGAGCTGCTTCTACAACCACGCTTCCGACATATTCCCTCTTTGGTGCAGTTTTGTATCCCCCAAGCGCAGACAGTGCCTTGCACATGCAGGGGATGTAGATATTTTGTCGCCCGGCTTCCAACTCCAACCGCACAAGACTAATGGGGAAGCCACTTTGAAGAACACATCATGATTTCCTGGCATCAACATTTTAGGTCGAAATGGGAGATTGTAAGGAAGAGGAAGAGGAAGCGGAAGCGGAGGGTATATATAGACGTGGAAAGAAGGGGAATGGGACTGCTCATGTGAGCGGAAGCGAAGCGTGGGGTGACATGTAATACGACGAGAAGTGTGTTGTGGGAGACGGTGAGTATAGAGAATGGCGGTGAGGAAATAAGTATGTAGCACATAGCCACTTTCTCAAACAGACGGACAATATACTCACTGGAATCAATCTAATCCAGAAACATGACACTGGGCAACAGGACAATAACCTACAGCGCTTACTCTCTACATGTACCCCATCCCATATCTCCTAATCAAATACAATCTTCTTCCCCTGGGGCTTGACGTCCACCTTCCTCTCCTTGGCCGCCTTCGCCGCGAGCCAACTCGGATGCAGCACCCCCACATCATCCCTCTTCTTCTCCTTCTTAACGCCCCCCAACGGCAGCGAATTCTCGCCACTAAGCTCCGGGCCCCGGCCCGTCTTTGCCCGTCTGCCACCTTTCTCGTCCACGGCACCCTTCTTCGCATCCCACCCCTTGTTCCTATCTTCCTTCTCTTTATGCTTTGCCTTGTCCCCATACTTCTTCTCCCAGATCTTCTGCCGCGCTTTCTGGCCCCGCCGGTTCTTGCGCGGCGCGAGATCAATGTCGAGATCTGAGGCTTCAGATTCGCTGCCGGAGTAGTAGGCGGCGTGGCTGAGAGAGGGGAGGAATGTAGATTTTGAGATTGGCTCTTTGGGGGCCTTGACTCTGGTTTTGGGTAATGGAAGGGGTTCCGAGTCTGAGTCCGCGGACTCGAGAGCAGTGGAATTGATTGCTTCTGAGCTGCTCGCCTCGCTGGCCACATCTTCGTCCTCTGAGCCGGGGACGGAGTCTGAGGCATCCTCGCTATCTACCTCGCTGGCGTCTATACTTGGGGGTCGGTGGTCTTCGGAGAGAGAGTCGTCGCTGTCTTCTTCTGCGGACGAAGGGGCCGCGATGCGCGCATTGAATGCGGAGAAAGCCTCGTCATCGTCGCTTTCGTTCTCAACAGCCTCCTCTGCAGCCTCCTCTTCGTCCTCGCCTGCATCCACAACTTTAACTTTTTTATGCACGACCTCCTTCCCAGCTTTCAGGCCCACGCCACCAGCACCAAGTATCTCCTTCAAATCAGCAACAACCCGATCCACCACCTTCTTCACCCCCGCCCCATTAAATAACCTTGCCAGCACATTCAATGTCGCCGCATCATTCTCCGCCCTCTCCCCTCCCTTTGTGAAATTCGCCAACGCTTCAGCATCCTTGATGCTCTTCACGCGCGCAATCGTCTTGCGCAGATGCTGCTCCGCGACTTTCACAAAGTCCAGGCCCTTCAGCACCGTATACTCGGCTTCTACGCGGGCAGCACCCTTATCATCGCTGTTCCCCTTTGCCGTCTTCTTCCGGCGACTGTATTTCTGCCGCTCGAAGCCTGCGCCGAAGCGCAGAGCGGAGAGGAGGTCTTTTTGCGCTGTTTCGAGGCGTGTGGTGCAGAGCTTTTTTTGGCGGGCGAGGGTGCGGGAGGGGCCCGGTGGCGAGGAGGAAGAGATGGGGAGGGCGTCATCGCGCTTTCGTTTCGGCATTTTGGAGAGAGTGTTTCGAGATTGCAGCGTTTGCGAGGTGTGAGGTTGCGGTGATCAATTTTTCGAAATGTCAAGTTCGTCGCGTAAAATTGCCGTTTGAACGATGGTCCGTGCGCAACTATATTCGGTCTCAGCGTTCACTCTTCTTGCCTATCTGGGTTCGATCTATGCATTCGATGACTTGAAACGTATTGAGAGGTGTGTATCCTCTCTCAGTATTGTGGAAATCTACTGTTATCGAACGTTGCACAATCTCAACCTCACCTTCCCAATTCCAACTTTCTACATTTGGTACAGGCCATCTCTTGTCAAACATCTTGATATCTCAAGCATTTAATGGAGAGTGTATCCATGTCTCGCATCTGTATGAATAAAGTCCTATAAGAAGGGTGTGGCTCGTCAATTGCCGCATATTTTCACTTTCGACAAAATGCAGGTTGCAGTAGAATGAACCCTAAATTCAGAATCGGTGGCATCAGGCCATCATCGCGTAGCCTTCCTATGTATTCCTGCAATAATTTCCTACACACAAGTACAGATGTTATAAGTAACAGAGTAATAGCTTTCCAACCTTATTAAATCCACCCCAGCCCATCCTTCCTCCTAGTCAGCACATGCATGGCGGCATAAATACACACTCCAAATCCTAGCATGCCCGAAATAACCCCAAACCCCTTAAGATACTTCGGCGCCTCCTCACTCGGGAACAAATACGCGCCATATATTTGCGCCAAATTGCCCATGGCGTTGACCAGCGCCAGTGCAATTGCCCTGACTTCCGGTTGCAGATTACCAAAAGTTGAACCGGCAAAGCTGAGCGCAGTGGCGTTGGAGGCCCAGAGCCCTGCGGCCATGAGGACCAGGAGGACGTAGCGCGCTGTGAAGTTGTAGATGGTACAGACGAGGATGGAGGTTACGAGGGAGAATGTGAGCCAGCCGGCGATGACGAGGCCGCGGTGTTGGGGGATTTTGTCTGCGAAGATTCCTGTAATTGCCGTACAGACAAAGGCTACTGCGTAGATTGGGACCTGAGTTGTGCTTGTTAGTTTCTGAGTGGATAGCAAAGGGAGGGGAGTGGAGGGACGAACCGTCATGTATTGTGCTTGTACGGTGCTTGTGTATCCGAGGCCTTTGACGAGTGTGGGGTAGAAGTAGGAGAGGGTTGAGGATCCCACAATCACCTATATGGGTGTTAGTTAGGTAATCTCTGAGACAGGAGATATCGGCACGCACCATGTAGCCAAGAATGAGGCCGCCAACGCGCCAGTCTGTGATAGCAAGCCAGAAAGACTTCCTCTTTCCCATTCTCTCATCGCCCTCGGTGTAAGTCATAACGCCACCATCCTGCAGTCTCACAATAGCGATCTCACGTTCCCGCTCCGTCAGACCCTTGCTATTAGCTGGGAAGTCGAGAAGGATGAAGCCCGCAACAAGTGCCCAACCAACAGTTGCCGCACCCTCAACTATGAACAGCCACCTCCAGCCACGGATGCCGTACTTGCCCTCAAGTCCGCCAGTGATAGCGCCTGCGAGGAGGCCTCCAAAAGCTCCGGATAAGATCGCAGCAGACATGTAAACGGCAAATCGCTTGGACTGCTCTTCGCGCTTGTACCAGGACGAGATGATGAGGAGGATACCGGGGGCAAAACCAGACTCGATGATACCCACGAAGATCCTGAGGATGACGAGATGCGAATAGTCTTTGACAAGAGCCATGCACATTGTTAAGGCACCCCATAGCACCATGATGGCGGGAAGATAATATGATGGTCGGGTTCGGACGAGAATCATGTTTGAGGGAGGTTCGAAGACGACGTAACCGACTGTTGGTGTTGTTAGAAGTGATTCAAGCTGAACGTTTTGGGGGCATACCAAAGAATACCACAAGTGCGATACTGTATTGATTTGATGTGAGCTTGAGATCATCAGCCATGCCAGCAATCCTTGCGTTGCCAATACTAGATGAGGAGTCAAGTTAGCAGCCGTGCTGTAAAGGTAACGATTCGGAAGCACTCACTTCGTCCGATCCATGTAAGACAGGAGATACATGAGCCATATTGTCGGAAGCAGAAGGAGGTCGATCTTCCGCACAAGCTTCTTCTCTTCTTCGGGAGTCCATGTTATCCCATGCTCACCAGTCACTTCGAGGTGTTTTGTGACATCTATATCCTTGGTATCGGTATCCATAGCATTGGCAGAATGATGTGAGGACGTCATCGTGGTGCAAACCACAAGGGATAAACAAATCGGGAAACAAATGGAGGAAGAACGCAGACAGGTCCCAGGCAATGAAACGAGATATGTAACTGTAGAGGGATAATACTGAAGATTTATAGAAACTGAGCGTCGCCGGGACAAGTTTTCGTAGAGTTGTGTTGAAAGTGGTTTAGATGCCCCGGATTCATTCGGCCCTTCTCTGGTTACCCCATCTTTCATCTCGTGCTTCTCCGCAAACACCTTAGCGCAAGCTAAACTACCAAACAGGAGCCAGATGCCTGGGTTCGCGATTCAGCTCCCCATTGGTGATTGGGTAGCAGCTGAAGCAAGCGACTTCGTCGTGTGAGCTT
This sequence comes from Melanomma pulvis-pyrius CBS 109.77, assembly GCA_010093585.1. Lineage (NCBI taxonomy): Eukaryota > Fungi > Ascomycota > Dothideomycetes > Pleosporales > Melanommataceae > Melanomma > Melanomma pulvis-pyrius. Next base: position 5,667 of record MU001819.1, read on the forward strand.
GACTTCGGGATATGAGGACGAATCGCTCCACATCCGAGAGTGTGCCTCGCCACGAGGGAGTGGTCGATTAGCGACGCCCAGCCAAGAAGACTCACTGGAATAGGGCTTGGGTGCACCTCGAGACGATGTCCATGCTTGGTGCGAGCTCTGCTTGGCCGAACATGACAACAATTCCCTGCGGAGCGGTTAGTGTGGAGAAAAATGGAGAAAGCGCCACTTAATGTTTCGTTGCGAGGCTTGCTCCACAGAAGTGCGAACTGTGGAACATTGCTTAGATATGGCCTGATCGCATATTAAAGGTCCTTCTGCCCAGCAAAGCATAATTCAATCCATCTAGCACTTGTCGCCATTCTCACCTGCCATACCTCTTTGACAAATCTCTAAAAAAACCTTGATAATGTCTCCTGCAGCAACCACACCTCCAGAGGTGCTCGCGCCCTCTAATGGTGCTGATTCCGCGAACGGTAACGCCCAGGGGGAACAGTTGGGCGAAACTCCAGTATTTCTCTCCACCGAGCCTGGGCCAGATCACGACTGGAAGATCACTCTCCGAGGCAAAGTCATTGCTATAACCGGCGCCAACCGCGGAATTGGTCTTGGGCTGGCAACAGTTTGCTTAGCCAATGATGCTGCCGAAATCTACTCTCTCGACCTCTTCGAACCCGGTGAGGAGTTTCAGGCTCTCGCGAAAGCCCACCCCAAGCGTGTTCACTACCTCCACTGCGATGTGACCTCAGAGGAGAGCGTAATCAAGGCGGTTGACACAATAGTTGAGCAATCAAGTCGCATCGACGGGATGGTGTGTAGATGGAACTCTCCTCTGGTGCTTTGATTGACGATTGAACAGATCGCTAATGCAGGAATGACAAAACATCAACCAGCGCTGAACTTCGACCGCCCTCAGCTCGAGCAACTCTTCAATCTCAACGTTTTCGGCGCCTACTTCTGCGCTACCGCCGCAGCGAAGAAATTCATCGAACTCGGCATCAAGGGATCTATCGTTTTCACTGCTTCCATGACATCGTACAGGCCGAATCGCGCCGCTCCCTCAGCACCATATGGAGGCACAAAGGGCGCCGTCCGGAACATGGCACACACTCTCGCCATGGAGTGGGCGAAGCATGGAATTAGAGTTAATTCCATCTCTCCTGGATTCGTGAGAACCCAAATGACGTACTACATGAACAAGGCCCCGGACTGGAACCTCAAGATGCAATACTATGGTGGCATGCCGCGGCTGGCGGATCCTAGGGAACTCGGTGGTGCATACGTGTATCTACTATCCGAGGGCGCGAGCTACACAACCGGCATTGATATTCCCGTGGCGGGCATTGTTGGCGCGTGGTAGTTGTAGGTGTTTGATGATTACTTTTTCTTGGGCTGATGAGAATTCGCATTTCTGACGAACTCAGGCCTGCTTGGTTGCATATAGGGTATTTCGGGGACATTTTCGTGTAGTAGACCAGATATCAAGACATGAACGTTTCTTCTTCGAATGAATCGCGATGCAAAGTGATACAGTCAAGGTGTAATGAAGGAAGGAGACGGCATTTGGAGTAAGGGGAAGGATGCTCGACCGTGGGTACGCAGACCTCGGCCTAACTCGGGCATGGTACGCCTTGCCTCATCAAAATGAAAACTTCGGGTCTCGAATGTCCAGAAGTCAGAGACTCGGTCGTTTGAGATGGAATTGAGGTTAATAATACTTAAACATATCCAGATAGACTGGCTGACAGCCCCCCTCAGCAGAGGCTGATCACGCTAGATCTGCTCCGCATCAATCGCGGTTCAGCAACAAAACACTGCAACTCACGATTTTCTCCCAAACACACGCGACGGTCGCTCCGGTTCGCGTCAGCATGTCACGTCACGTACGGTTGGCACCTTTTCTAGGAGGATTTAGCATTCCAAGGGTGAAATCTACGATGGCGCGTGCTAGGAGGAAGTCTTGGCCAACCAACACCTTGCAACTTTGGTCCCCGCAAACCAACCACCCGCCACCCTCTCGCCCTCCCCGAAGCGAACTCTCCACCCCTCGACGCGAAGCCATCCCAGCATGTGAAATGCAAACCTTGAGCGATGCCGGTTCAACCAACAGGCGCTCATAAGCCTCGCAATCGCAAGCCTAGACCCTCTCGCGCACGCGGGCTGCGAACTACGACAGGATGGTAAGCTGGACCTTGGATGTGTCCTGCAGATCGACAGCATCATTATGCAGCTCGTTTATCACCTTTAATGTTCCATTGACAATGCCCGCTAACCCATACCAGTTTGACCTGTCGCAAAAGAAGAATCAAATGTGACGAGAGCAAACCTCGTTGCGGGCCATGTGTCAAGTCGGACAAAGAATGTGACTATGCATCTGCCGCCAGTACTGCAGAGGAATATGTATTAGGAGAACACAGTACTCCTCATCAAAGAACTCCATCTGCGACGAGTACTTCGGCCAGCTTCAAGTCGCCAGCCACCAGAAGATCCATTGGTGAGGATATCGATTCCCAAGTGCTTGCCAACTCTCCCGAGTTACGATTTGATCTATCGCCTTTGACGCTCACGACTTCACTACCATCGCCTAATTCGGCTCCATTCGACTGGTACGACCTGCTTGCAGAAGATGCCATCAACAACATCCGAAAGCATAACCTCGGTGGGTTCGATGAGATATGTCTTTCGAGAAGGCAAAGTCCTGTTCCAGGGACACCAGAGATAGATACTGGACTCATTGATCCTCAAATCCAGGCTCGCGCCCAGAGTCCTGTCGCCGAGACTCCACCTATAGCACCTTGGAACGCGGACGAGCGGATATCTTTAACTAACGACGAACTCACTCTATTCCAATACTACGTGAACGTTGTCGGGCCAATACTTGATCTTTTTGACCCTTTGCGACATTTCGCCATAGTTGTTCCTCGGTTGGCTATTTTCAATGTTGGGCTTCTCAAATCGCTCCTTGCAGTTGCGGCTCGTCATAGGGCACTTCATTCAACCACTCCGTTAGCTGAATCTAGCCCGATCGTTCAGACACCAGGATCGAATGTTGCTGGTCAAACTGAAGCCAGTGGGTCGAATCCCTTTTCTCACATTGCTACGCAATACTACTACGAGACTCTGCAATACCTCGGGAGAAATCTGTTTTATCCTTCCTACTCGCGCTCCAGCGAAATTATCGCCACAACCATCTTAATTAGTACATACGAAATGTTTGACTCGGAAGGAAGCTATAGTGACGGAGCCTGGGAAAGACATCTGCGGGGTGTCTTCTGGATCCAGAGATCTCAGGATAACAATGGAGAGTCAAGAGACGGAATCCGAAGAGCTGTTTGGTGGGCATGGGTGCGTCAAGACATCTGGGTAGCTTTTCGAGAAAGTCGCCGAACGTTGACGATATGGCGGCCCACAAAGCGACTTATGGACTTGACGCCTGACGAGCTCGCCACAAGAATTGTCTACATAGCCGCTCGGTGCGTCGACTTTGCTGCAAACGAGAAGCATTATGAAATGGGCAGACGCATAGAACAAGGCGAGAGGCTGTTACAAGCGCTCGATGATTGGCACCGGGCCTTACCACAATCATTTGAACCAATATATGCACCCCCTCCGCCAGATTCTGATCTATTCTCTCCAATTTGGATACACCCTCCCTCATATGCAGCTGCGATCCAAATGTTCCACTTCGCCCGAATTGTTGTTCTTATCAATCAACCTTCTATGGGTGGCACGAACGCATTCCGGCAGAGACAGCGCTTATTGGACGAGAGCGTCTCCCACATATGCGGCATTGCCATGATGCATCAAGGGCAGAATTTGCCGAGCGCCTTTGTAAACTTCCAGGCTTTGTATGCCGGTACGTGCATGATCCCTTGTATCAGTAGCTCTCCTAGGAGTACAAATATCAAAGACGAGCATCATTTTCTGTCAGTACGCTAACGAGCCATATAGCTGGGCTCTGTGTGCAGAGTCCAATCAGACAAACTGCTGTACTGCAACTGCTAGCTAAAACTCTAGAAATAGCCCACTTCCCGTCAAAAACATTGCTTGAAGATCTTACCAACTCCCGGAGAAATGAAATGTAAAAATAAAAATCTACATGACCATTCATTTTTTTTTTAACTAAAGCATCTCCATTCTCGAGCGCTATTATGGCTGGATGCTTGCGCATGCATTGCCCTGAAGCGATGATGCTAGGAGTTGACGGAACGAGTTTCTGAGCTCACGTTCGAGTAACATGCGACTATCAGAAGCTTGGATCAAACGAATAGGCCATAATACCATGTGACGCAAGAAAGTCATGTCAAATGAATCAACAAAAGGTCAAAGGCTGCTGAACTGAGTCAGGTTCTCCATGGGGTCGGGTGGGATATAAGCGGGGTTCGACCCGAGGGTCTCGCTCGCATGTATGCCTCGTCTCGAGGCACATCCGACATTCTCATAATTGCCGTCGACACGAGGGCTGTCACACTACTTCTTGATCTAGCAAGCCGCTCGTTTCCGTCGGAACGGAACCGTTGAAACTTCGAGAAGTTCTATGCATACTATGTTCCGCCCCTGTTCCGAACCACTAATATTATCTGTGTTTTCTTTCCGCACATCCTACCTTTGGCCCCACGTTTCAATCCCTCTACACACAACAGGCAGTCATACCACCCCGCATCCACAATGCCACTACCAAGTAAGAACCGAACGTTACAGATCCTGAACGCAGCCGCAGCAGGAAAATACGGCGTTCTTGCAGCTATTGCGTATGGCTCTTCTTTTCTTTCCCCAGAATTCACCATGTTCTAACAACTTTTAGCTATAATATCGAACAACTTACAGCCATCGTTCGCGCCGCGGAATCGAAACGGTCGCCTCTGATCATACAGTTATTTCCTTCAACTCTTAAGCAGCTCCCTACCCTCGCACACGCCGCAGCAGCCGCTGTCAAATCCGCCACGGTTCCCATTTCTCTTCATATAGACCACGCGCAAGATGAAGCGCACATCCGCGAAATCATGCAGTCCCTTCCCGTTGATAGTATAATGGTAGATATGAGCCACTACGACCAGGCCGAGAATCTCGAAAAGACTAGAGTCTTGGCAAAAGAATGTCACGAGCGAGGAATAGCAGTGGAGGCGGAGAGCGGGCGCATCAATGGCGGCGAGGACGGGATTGCCGACACGGGTGATCTCGAAGGTAAGTCAAACTCCGCTTCATGCGATTCCTATCGCCCCGAGACAAGATAGGATCAATGGGATTGCCAAGTTGAAAAGTGGCGATGCTGACACGATGCGTACGCCACAGCGCTCTTCACAGCTCCCTCCGACGTTGAGGAATTCATAGCAGCCGACATCGACATCCTCGCACCGTCGATCGGAAATGTCCACGGCGACTACGGCCCTGCGGGACCTGCAGAGGGACAATTGCACTTCGACCGCCTCGAAGCCATCGACAAGCAGATTGACAACCGCGTGCTGATTGCGCTACATGGGACGAACGACTTCCCGCCCGAGGTCTTGCAGCGGTGTATTCGCTCTGGCGCGATTAAATTGAATGTCAACAAGTTGATTCTAGAGGTCTGGAACGTATTTCTGAGGGAGAACGCAGCAAAGATGGGATTGGTAAGTCTGATTGAGGAGGGGATGAAGGTGCTGCAGGTTGAGACAGAGAGGTGGATGGACATTTGTGGGAGTAGTGGGAAGGCTTGAAGTAGATGAAAGAATAGAAGTAGAGAGTTGTAGTAGAGCACTCATGCATGTATTAAAGGCGCTTGGAGAGCTACTTGATGAGTGAGTCGACTCAACCGATAGTCCGTGCTAGACGGTCTGAGAAAATTATACCTGCGCAGCAATATCCCACTTACAGGATCAAGATACATCGAACTATCCAACGTTCCTTTCTTCGCCTCCCTCCTCCCTACACTTAGCACCCAAAATTCATCAAACACTCGCAATCGAACATTATATCGCATGCCATCGCATCCGACCCAAATCAATCTACCTACAGTAAGAGAAATCCTACACTAATCAGCAACCTTACTTAAACTAACCTTCATATCGGAAGACTTACAGCACAATTCCCAAAATTACAACAATTGGTGCAGTATTTAGTACGGCAGCATGGCGTGCATTGGTGCTCATTCAGCGTCTCAAAAATCATGTGAGTCGCATGTCAATGTGTACTGTTATGGGAGATGCTATACGATTTGACAATATAGTTCAATACTTTAGCTACAAGACTGCAGATGGGGTTCATGGTGATGCGGAGGTGAGTACGATGAAGCCGGCGTTGGATTATCTATTGGCAAGGTTTGGAGTCTATGTCAGCAGTCTTCATTTGATGTTCAAAACACTGAGCTTCTACGGAGAAGAATCAGCAAGATTAATGTCCCAAGCCAAGGAATTATTCCAGTCTGACAACGAGACGGTGTGAGTGGCGCTGGGAACGTGTATGAACTCATAGCCAATATCCTTCTTGCTGGCTGCTTATACAAGTGTCGCAACGACAAGGTGAAGAACATGTTAGAGTGTATTCTAGCATCCAAGGGCCCAGAAAAGTCAAGCTGTGTGAAGTATACTTATCCACCTCTTTGTAAGACGACGGTCGTACCGCTCACGGCTCGGCGCGTACACTAATCCCTAACCCCATTCAGAAAAACCCCAACATGAACTTTTCCAATCTCAGCGAGTCTGCATTGCGCTGATGTGAGAAGCCGGCTGGGTTACTCCACGGTCCTGTCGTGAATTACCCAATGCGGTCTCGCGTCCGCAAGGCTGAGGCCCGTGCTGACGGACTTTCCGCAGCCCTGCGGTCTTCGTTTCGCAATGGGGCCGCCTGAGACCTGCCTCTTAAGGGGATCATTTTTTTTCGGACCGGTGCTATGCTGTGAGGTCCTGAGGAGGGATTGATGGCTTGCATTCCTTCGGTGTGGTATGGATACCGAGTAGGCTAAAAATAATGTGTGCGGCGTTGGTGTGTGATGCCGATTGTTGTGTGTCGATATCGTGAATGGAGAGGAGGGAAAGAACTGAAGAAAGAATGAAACAAAAAAGATTTAGTATTTGAGAGGGAGATGATGTTTTGTAAGAACATTAGCGCAAATGGTGCCTTGCCCATTTATCGTGATGTAGCCACACGCTTTAGTAACAACCCCATCCGCCATCCCAGCCCAATCCCAATCCTGCACCCACTTCTCTGCTGCATGCTATCAGGCGATCATCTGGGCGAGAAGACTTCACGCCCGTAACCCCATACATTTTCCGATTATTCCTTATGCGTCGCTGGTTTTCCGCAGGCAGCAATTCCAGTGCGCTGATTCGCCGTACCGCCCCATCCTGCGTCGGTGTCCGACAGGGCACCTCACAGTCCCGCGCGTGAAACTCGTTCAAAATTTCCGATGAACGTGTGGGTAAGAAAGTACTTGAGTTATAAGACTACGTCTTGGGAAGGTTCTCGTGTAGATCTATTTTTCGTTTTTAAAGAAAGACGGGAGCGAAGCTTGTCGCGGATTATTCAGCATTTGAGCGTCGAGCGTTTTAGTGCTTGGTTTTTGAGCATTTCGTGCATAGCTTTTTGGCGTTTTAGTAAGATTCGGACTAAGAGAAGTAATGGCTATGTTGAAGTCTTTTAGAGCGGGGTGGAAGAGGAAGAGGTACGTACCGATTCCCGCTACTTCGCAAACCTACCAATGATGCATAATGAAGACGCAACTAACTATCTACAACAGGTCTTCAAAGAAGAACAACTCTGCCATCGCCGACCCAGACAACCGCCCCATAATCTCCAACCCGATCCCCAAACCTCCTCCACCGCCCATCAACGCGGCTCCCCACCGAATAAACTACGCCCAGCCCTACCGAATCCCCTACGCAGTCCCATATCCTGTCGCCGCCGAGAAGAAGAACCCCGGCGTCCGCCGCCGCCTCACAGTCTACTTCAAGAAAGATACTCAACCCGCCGTCACCGTAACACCCATCCTCCACCCGAATTCCGCCAGCCCCACAAACTCAGTAGGTCCACTGAGTCCCGCGTTCTCCTCCCAGAGCGAAAAATCCATGCTCTCGTCTTCGAGCCGCGAGTCGACTCTCTTAAAACGCAGTAGCGTTAGAGTCCCTACCAGGGGAAAAAGTGTGAAGATGCCTGCTCGACCGAAGAGCCTGAGACGCGCATCAGGGGATCTGTTGAGCGTTTACACATTTTTGGGCGGGCAGGAGACGATCAGTGCGGACCCGAAGAATAGGCGTGCTAGTCGATTTTATATGGATACGCAGTATCAGAGCCTGGCTAGTCCGACGAGCCCGGCTGTGCCTTCCATTCCTTCCTGGGCTACCGCGCGATGAGGTGCTATGGCTGCGATTTGGCGTTTGTGGAATTTGGATTTGGGAATGGGTAAGTGATTCGATTTAGGACACTTGGGAATTGGAAACTTACAAGAGGATAGGCCGAAACGAAACGTGCTACCGGATAGTTTTCTTTTCTTTTCTTTTCCCTTTCTTTTCTTCTTTCGAGCGGTGATACCGGGCTTGGAGCCTGTGGCGTATGGTCGATATTTCCTACCCCAACACCAGTGAAATAATTGAATAAATTATGTTCAACTACAGACATACTTTTCTCTAGTCTTTAAAGGTTCGGTGCTTTCATGAATACTTTTATGGTTCCAGCCAACACAAGTAGCCTGTCCATCTTTTGTCTAGCCTCTGAATCATGCACACCTACACGTGATATCTTCACCCCCGCCTTTCGCCGCTTCCCGGAGAGAATGATCAGCACAGGGTGTCTATATGCCGAGATATATGGGGATGTTTAATATCGATGGTCTCGAAAACCTGTTCGCACAGACTATATGTGCATGGCCCCGGTGTCGGAAACAAATTAATGGCGGCTGCATGATCTCGATAGTGGGCACATGCCCATCGGCACTATTGATTACAAATCTGGGGAAGTAATATATATAGAGTGTCACTCTTGTGGATGTTGCAGACTGACAGCCAATTGAGATTTATAGCGCATATTTGAAGCTCAGTTCGATTGAATTCAAAACGAGTGTGTGTCATGCTAGTTTCTTGGAATGTGTGAAATATCATGTTCATTTGTCTGCGCCCAATACCACTCCTTATGTCTGCATTTCTTCCTCGTCCTATGCAATTGCTACTTAGACAAGTCGCTTGTTGTGGGAGGGGGCGCTAGTTTCGCCATACATCTCCGTGTGCTCCGGGTTCTCCTCGTGATGGATCTGCTTCTCGACCTTCATAGTCGCTTCATCAGCAAGGGCCTGATCTTCGAACAAGAACGCCAGTTCTTCAAGCGTGCGGCCGTAGGTTTCCGGAAACATGAAGTACTAGTAGAGTAAGCAGCTGTCTCCCATACAAGAAGATTAAAGGACGTACAATGAAAACAATTTCAAAAGCGAGCCAACAGCAGTATGTGATAAGCCACTTCCACGCAATATCCTTAAGGCCAATCGGGTTCACGAAAGTAGTGAAGAAGCCAGCGCCACGGCCGAAGAACTGGAAAATCGTAATACCCTTGGCGCGTTGGGCGAAGGGGAAAAGCTCGACGAGGTAGGCTAGAGCTAGTGAGTGACGATACCATAGAACCTAGCATTTGTGGACTTACTGTAAGTCAAAGCGTTATATCCGATGTTGTAGCATGGGGAATACATGAAGATAAAGAAGATGGTAAGCTTAGCAGCTCCAGTTCCTTGGGTAGTCATAAACCGCTCCATAGACACTGTCCAGCCAATATAGCAGCAAAGCAACGCAGTGGCACAGGTCAGGTACATGGTGCGACGAGGAAAGCGGCGTACGAGGAGAGATATAAGGACTGCGTTGACGAGGGACCAGCTGTTGAGGCCGACATTGAGCTTGCCCTTGAAGTTCGGGTCCGTATATCCGATCAGCTTGAGTAAGTCATTGAGATAGTACCTAGTATGCATATCAGTCTACAGTTCGTGCGGAACACCAAGTCTCCAATTGAACTTACGAGATCAAAGTATTACCAGACCACTGCGTGAAGAGACCAAGCATAGATCCAATGATCACACGCTTGCGCATACCCGGACTGGAAATCATCTCGCCCCAGGACCGCTTCGAGTGTTCCATTTCGATCTTGAGAGTGGTTTCAATTTGTGCCATTTCAGCCTTGACGAACTCAGAGTCGGCGTCTCCTTCAGCGTGGTACTTGACTAGGATCTTGAAGGCCTCTTCTGAGCGATCTTTGCTGATTAAGAAACGGGGAGATTCTGGAATCAAACTACGACGCGATATAAATGAAGGTTCTTGTCGGGTGGACATTGGGGAACGTACAAGATAAAACAAATCTGAACCAGAGAGGGTCCGGCTTGGAGGAGAGACGGTATTCTCCACGCCCAGTTGTTGTGGATTGACTGTGTGCCGAATGAGATACCGGCAGCGACGAGAGAGCCGACAAAGTACAGGGCGTTGAAAAGCGAGGTCATGATCGGACGTTCCTTGGGATATGCGAGCTCACCCATCAGGGACGATCCAGCAATAATACAGAAGGGAATCCCAAAGCCGAGGACCCAGCGAGCGACGATGTACATTGGAGCTTTAAGGCTTGTTAAAAGTATTCTTTGCGAGGACTATTGAGAGAACATACCTGCAGTGGCAAAGGCCTGGAGGAAAGACCCAAGTACCATGATCCAAGAACCGAAAAAGATAGCCCATCGACGACCAAAAGTGTCGTTGACATAGGGAACCAAAGGCAATGCGCAAATAGCGCCGAGGTTGTAGGCGGCGGATATTATGCCCAACAGAGACCCTTGAGGCTTGTTGAAGTCTGCCTCAGTCAATACAGCAGGCTCAACTAATAGTAGCCAGTGTACGTACACGTCTGCCATGAAGGAGCGATCTGCACGGTGTTGATCATCTGAGAATCAAACCCAGATGTCATCTCAATACCGATACATGTCGGCAGCAGGAGCATATAGAGAATCCTTAGATTCCTCTTCTTGTACCAGGGCACAAGATCCTGCTCGACGAGGCGGGACAGGACTGGGTCTCCGACACCTCCACCGGGCGCCATGTTGTCAACTGATGATATATAGAAGTCGGCGTCGCAACGAAGCGTGAAAGGGCCCTTCCTCGGAAGAGGTAAGGCAGGACATGGGCTGGGAGAGGAAACCCGCAAGTGGGGATTCGTGCAACTTAAGATATGTCCCAGGAAACGGGGGACGATGGGCTTGGTAGCCCGTGCACGTAATCAATATCGCCCCGGTATGACCAAGAACTTGGATCACTTGGATATACCCCAGGTAGACTGCGATACTCACCCCGCAAACTGGCTCTACCCCAGCATTCAACATCTATGGGTTCCCGCCGAGGTTCCTTGGCGGGATCTACGGTTAAATTGGCTGCAGCTGCACACTCCGCCCACCCAAGCCTCATCATTAAAAGGATGACGAGCGCACCGCAACCCTTCTACAAGAGAGTAAGACAATTCGCGATGTCTCGTTGTGGTGAACGATTGGTGTCACAACATAGAGCGCGTCAGGGTTCACCATGTCTAGACGGATTTTACCCGGACGCTAGGACCGTAATCCGAAACAGATAATGGGAGTAGGAAATCAGCTGCCAAGTCAAATAGACCACCATGTCGCTGCTGTGTCGTGCTGCTCTCCGCTCTTATAGGCCTCCCAGCACCCAAACAACAGAGACTGCCGTGCCACCATCCGTATACAAATGTATGTCAAGACACCCAGACGGATAAATCGTAACGTGAAGGAGGTCGCCGTGACCTCGCCTCAACCTCGACTTCCAAGATTCGGACATCCGGGACGACATCACGACGACACATGAAATTATTATTCATTCTATTCGACGTCTCTATGAAAAGGGGAACACCTGCGTCGAAAGAAGGCAAACCTCTACGGGAGCTGATCTACTGACTACGCCGAATCATCTCGAGAGGATAGAACGGCAGTTCTATGCGGTACCCCAGCCTCCATCGCGCCGAAGATGTCACGTAATAGTAAATATGGTGTGTAGTATATCCTATGGGCGTTTGATGATGGAAGGATGAGATATACCAACTACAGTTGCGACGATGATCACGTGCCATGACCTTTCACTATAACAGTTTTGGTCTCCCAATTGTCCTACTCTTCGGATTTTCGGTGTGGTGAGGCTTCTTCACTCTGGCCAAGGCTTTTCCGGGAATCTTGAGCTGATGTCGGGCCGTCTAGGCAAGTGCCTAATCGTTTCTCAAAAATCGCTCCTTCGATATATCTAACAGAAATGTGTGTTATAACTATGCCATTGAAACTTTTTTGGGACTTATCGGACCATTCTCTAGTCTTTTTCCTTTTCCTCTATTTCGCCCTCACGACCTCGCAAGGTACTAGGCCCTATGTTCCTTTGTTTCGCTACCTCGCGTAGCTTACGCTCTACGGCCTTCCCTCTTCTTACGGACTTTGTGGTTCTGTAATGGAATGAAGACACAGATGAGAAACCTTATGTGAATTGAAGTCTTAAAATGATCCATTGACATCTACAAATCGGTTCTCAATGATGAAGAGGATAGCGACCGCTAAAGACACTCATTAAGTAGTATAAGGAAACAGCTTGCTGATAGTACTACCGTTGACCACAGAATATACAACGTATTCATTGAAGATGATCGTTCACGGACACCTTCACGATGCAGTAGGCACGCCGTACCTTAGACACCTATGCATTCATCGCAGTATTCAAATGTAACCATGATTATTCTGCGGCCACGTTTCTTGCGACATAGCATCTTACCGTCACGTCGACAGCGTTAACGTTATTTAAAATGCACCACGGAAATCTGCTACTTCAATTCTATTACAACACCCTCTAACTCTCACTCCACACTTATCATCGATCTGAACACTCCAACCACTGTGTACTCACTTAATAACCACACCAGCAATCTGAACCATGGCAAAAATTGATGTAGATCTCGAGCGAGGCTGCTGGATCCGCCGTAGAGGCAAGGACAATAAAAAGGACAAAAAGGGCAAGAAAGAGAAAGAGCCGGGTATGTTACGCCGTTTACTAGGCCTCACTACTCCTCCTCCCATCGACTTCGACAACCAACCCTGGATGTTCGATCCAGCCTACGCATACATGTCAGGCTCAGAAATCTGGGCTAACGAAGCCATAGACAAAAATTATCGCGAGCATCAAAGGGGAGGGGTATGGGATGATGCGCCACCCGACGATGACTTCGAAAAACAGCAGTGGGAACCGCAAGCGAATCCCAACTTTAATGGCGGCGGTGGATTATTAGGCTCAAGCGCCACGATGCGCACTGTACCTCTTAACAACCAACCCACGCACAACTTCGGCGACCAGCCCAACGCCCCTCCTTTCAGCGGCCCGCCACAGTCTAAAACTTCCTTTAAGAAACCTTCGCACCCCGGTTCCGACTCCCAATTCCCGCCCTGGATGCCACCCCCGGGCGCATTCGATAACGAAAAGACAACACGCTCTGCCATGGGCACGAGAGCCTCTACCTCCAATAGATTTGCAACCTCCGACGCCAGAGACGGAACCCAAACCTTCGGTAGAAATCTCCCGAAGCCGGATCCGACAAAAGTGAATCCTAGGCCGGGTAGACATGATCCGATGGGCGAGGCCAAGCATCATAATCAGCCGGGCGGACAAACACAGAAAGGGGTACATATTCGAGGATATGAGCCAGGTGTCAGTGGTGGGAATGGGTCCAGTACAGCCTCTTGGGGGAGCGAATAACTCGAACAAGGGTTTTGAAATGGGGCCGGACGGAGAGGGTATGAGGTACACTGCGCAGAACTCTGGGAGGGGAGAAACGACATCAAGAGGTGGACAACCGCCGAGAGGATGGACAGGGGAGGAGAGGAGGAGGAGGAACTCGCAGAAAAGGTACGAGAGTTTTAGTGGTGAGCGGCGATGACTCTATGATAAGTTTTGAACTTAGGATGGGCCGTGCCGTGAATGGAACTAGTAATTTCACGACTAGTGTTTACTTATTTAGCCGATGATGTGGCAGGGCTTACAGTTTCATCCGTTGCCTTCTTTGGCCTCGTAGCAATAACTCGGACACCTTGTTGCAATCAGACTTGGGAATCATTTCTCAAAAATGTAGATACCTCCAGTCTTGTACGTTGACTGAAGCATTGTATCGAGAAATCTCCATACGTTTCCAACTTTAGGTGCTCAATATGTGTAATAGCATTTCACCCTCCATAAAGACACCCCGTCCTCAATTGTCCTCAAATATCATGGGATACCGCGTATTGTGCTGTAGATTTCACGTTCATTCATAGACGACAGAAATACGTTAAGAATAACACTAAGACATTCTCAGAGAGAGAGACAGAGAGATAACAACCGCGCAAATATATCCAACCGTTTCTCCAGCTAGAGATGAAGTTACCATTGATGAACAGCCTCTTAGCGAATATTTCTTTCAATCTGCTTCCTAATAAGAAGGTACCAATCCAGATTTCCACCCATGACAATGCCATACTCTACCCAAGCCCTCCAAATAGGCTTTCGTCGAAATCAAAAAACTCGCTCACCTGCCCACCACCTTCATACTGTGTCTGAAAATCCTCTAAAAGTTCAGCGACATCAAAATGCCCATTTTCTCTAGCCAAATCTTTACCTCTCTCAAACTGCGGTTTGTCATAGACTCGAGAAGTTCCTGCACCCGCATTCAATAACATCCTGACTGTGTCTAGCCGACCATACTCCGCGGCCCCTTCCAATGCTGTCCGACCGAGAATTTTTGATGCCGAAGCATCAACATCTGCTTTGAAGGACAGTAATATACTGACTGTTTGCAAATACCCTCCGCGCGCTGCAAGTTGAAGTGCTGTGCCCCCCTTTCGATGTGCAGGCGCAGCATTGACATCTGCGTTGAGACGAATGAGGAACCTGACCATTTCATGATCTCCTAGTTCTGCAGCTTTTTGAAGTGCAGTTCGCGTCACCCTTCCTTTTGCGGGAAAGTTCACATTCGCGCCATACTGTACGAGAAGTCGGACTAGTGATTTATCTTTTGTCTCGACGGCTGCGAGAAGCGCAATCTTTCCTTCGCCCCGGAAATAAAAACTATTTGTAACGACGATATCAAGGTCAGACATCTTTTGCAGCAGCAATGTGACGATGCTATTTCGATTCGACTGAGCTGTAACAATAGCATAACCAAACGGACTGGCCGATAGGGGGGTTTCCTTGTCTTGTATCGGTGTTATCGGATCCATACCATGTCTCAATAGTATCTTGATTCGATGTTCGTCGCCCTCAAGAATTGCAGCTTTCAGTAGAGTACCACCGAACCCTTTTTTGCCAGCGGGATATTTCGTAGCATAGTCTTTCAGAATCAGATTGAATACTTCTTCTGAAGCAGCTAGTTCAAGGGCATTTGACTTAGTAGGATCGGCTCCTCGATCAAGAAGAAGTTTTGCTCTTTTCAAACTGCCTTGCGCCGCGGCGGCGGCAAGGGGTGACAGATTCGAATCAATTCTAACGCCATCGGGATCAGCTCCGGCTTCCAAAAGTATTTCCATTAACCCATCATCCTCTTTCTGGACGGCAATAGTAAGAGCAGAGATGTCATCCTCATCGTCATCGACGAAGGCTCCTTCCCAAATGAGTCTCTTCAGCACGGATTGGTTTCCCCATCGGGTCGCGGTTTGAATCGTACTCTGTCTCAATTCAAGGTTATTGGAGTTGGGGAAAGCTCTAGCATCAAGGAGAGTTGTGACAAGCTTCTCGTCGTGACGATTCAGTGCGTAGTACAGAGCAGATCCGTTTACTTGGTCGATCTTCTCGTGAATGTTGAGCTCTGCACCTGCATCGATCAACTTGTATGCTAGACCATCATTCCCATTCTTGATAACCACTCTGAGAGCGTGACCGAGGCTTGTTGGAGAAATGCTACCTCCAAGATTGACTAGGTATTCCAAGAACCTTACATCGCCAGCGTTGGATGCTTCGTACAATGCTGATTCAAACTGTTCTGGAATGTGAAGGAAATTTAGAGCCCCTTTACTCTCCAAAAAATCCCTCATGTTTGGGTTCTGAGTTCGAATAGCTGCTGAAAGTGGCGTAAGGGGGTGCTTCTCAGAATCAGTGCGCATCTTAGTATCATTAATTCTGCAGCCTTTCGACAAAAGAAAATCAACCAGATCTATGTTTTTACTGAGAACTGCATAAGCTAGTGTACGGTTAGTTGGGATGGCTTGATTCTGAACCAAGGTCTTGATGATGTCCAAATCTCCATGGGAAAGGGCCGCATCGATGATAGTCCGGTAGTCTCTGGATGTGCGGTTAAGGTCTACTCCAACCCTCAGCATTATTTGAACCATTTCCTTACAGGTATTGAGGTTCAAACGTCTGAGAGCGAAAGTAAAGGCACCAATGGCATTCCATTTTCGATGATGCTTCGGTGCGAGTACCCTCATGAGTCGGATAACCACCCCATCCTCGTGTCGTCTTATCAAATCGACCAGGGCGCCAAAAGTAACATCGCAACCCGCCTTTAGAAGCATTTCGAGGAACTTCAAATCAATGGTTCGATAATCAAGGTCGGGAAGCTGCTTATAGTTGCGCCCTTCAAAGAGGGCATTTTCTAACGCTCCAAGTGGGCGGCCACCTTCCAGCGCGCCCCCATCGAGATACCATTTGTTGATATCAACGGTATATTGAAGGATTGTTTTAACGACTTCGATGTGTCGTGATGCTGAGGCTCTCTCAATCGGTGTGTATCTTCTTCCCTCGATTTCGCATATCTCTTTGTCTGGGTTGATACTACCGTTGGAGTGCTGGATGAGAGCTTGCACCGCTTTAGCGTCACCGGCTTCAATTGCGCCCTTAAATAGGTTCCTGGTAATTGCTTTCGCACTGTACGTCGTGCTCGATAAAATGTGTTGATAGAGTTCAGCGCTGGTCTCCCTTCGAAGGAAGTCGTGCACATCTTTGAATGCACGTGTGCCTAGCCCGGCAAAGTTGTTGGAGACTGAAAATAGGATATTGCGATACAGAGGGGAAGCGTAGAGACTGATAGTGGAGTTGGACGACGTCTGATTGGTCCGAGACCCAAGGGTATCCACAGGGGCCATTACCGCTTCGAAATATGAGGAATCTAAATCTGAAATGTATCGAGCATTGGAGCTCACTTCATCTGAGCTTTTAATGGAACTATGGGGAGATCTTCTTTCGGTCCCAGCGAGGACAATTTCGGATGAGAAACCGGAGAGAACAGGCGGAAAGGCTGTTGAAAATGTAGCCGGATTTCTGAGGCCTTCAAAAAACCGTATGTCATCTTCGAATTTACGAAACGGGAGACCATCATGGAGTGACTCTATTCTTTCGAGCGGAACTGGAGTAAGAAGAGTGAATCCACGAGGAACTTGACGTGTTAAAGCTATCGTTGATACCAGGTCAGCCATAGATCAATTATCGAAGAGGGCGTGCGGTTCAACCTTACTTCGATCTAGCGCTTCACGCTGCGGTATAGATATCCGGAGACGGCTGATAGCCTTGCGGTGCCTCTCATCCTTCTCACCCCATTCATATACCTCACTCTCCTTGCCCTGTCGTTTACGACCTTCCAAAACAAACTGAAGCTGTACCCACTCTTCCTCTTTCCGATTCTTTCGCGCCGGGGGGTCCGTGAATCCGGGTCTTGGAGACCTTATGAGAGCCGATGTCAAACGAGACAACTCAGGATGTAAAATGTCATCGTCCAGTAAGGCTTCAGTCGCCTTCCGTTTTCTTCTTTCGGTCATCTTGTTGAAATTAAGCTTTAGACTCGACCAGTTTTATCGCCCGATCCGTTACTTTGAGTGTAGTTGAGGATGTATGGTAATTTGTGTCGAACGCGTAGGAGAACTTATTGAGATATTTATCTTCCGTGAGCTGAAATTCAGCCTTGCCCCGCCACCACATTTGCGGAAGGTTGACATGGACGTTGATTGGTCGTGTCCAAAGTTGTGCCAAGGCTGCTTTGAGAATTTGACTTAGGATTCGCTCTTCACACGCCTATCACGTGTACCTGCATACCCCACCCGGTACGGGCGGCGGATGAGGCGAAATTGGCAAAACTCTAGATCACAAAAATAGAAAATAAAAAAATAGAAAAGCTCCATTGGATTGAGCACATGATTCGCAGCGGTACAACCCTTTGGCAGGAGCGAATTGGCTGTTTCTCTCTGCTTGCGTGGTCAAGCACCATTGCTTGTTACCCTCTATTCTACAGCAGATTTATAAATGAGCGGATAAGACTGTAGAGGGAATATCGAAACGATAGTAGAAAAAGTTATACAAGGAATTTAGTTCCCTTCATCCTCGCCATCATTACGAGACCTCTAATATCATCATGCCTCAAAATCCACGCCAGAAATCTTTCGACGACCGTTCCCCAACCCGTCGTTCTCATCTCGTTGGGGTCTCTTATATCCAAATACCACCTATACGGCGTCTCCCATACTTCATGCTGCTTTGGCGCAATTCTCACCTCCTCAGAGCTTACATGTCGCTCGCCCAAGCCAAGCACCTCTCCATTCCCGGGGAGAGGATCAGCACAGCGAGCTTTGCCGCGAGAGGTGGAAGGTACATAGGCTTGGTAGAAAGGAACGCTGAGGTGGTCCATTTCGGTCAGCCAGACTGCACCGTCGAAGTGCTGAATCAACTTTTGCTCGCCGGTGCGGGTTATCGTGCGACCGTGGGCTTTGTTATCGGGGACAACATATTTCCAGCATGTTTGGTCTATCTCAGGGAGCCTGAGGGCTTCTTCAAGCATGATGCGGGGAGGTTTCTGATCGTGTCTTCAAAATAGCCCTAGGAAGGCAGTGAGGTGCTCAATCGTGCCAACTAATGTCTTGATGGTATCACTTTGGTCTTGAAGGAGTGAAGAGATAACGCTCACCAGATACCGCTCTGCTACGGATATGCCGTCATCGAAATCACCAGCGAGCTCGCATTCCACATGGTAGAATTGGTTCAAATGCATGGCATCAGAATCCTCGCCTCGGAAGGAAGTGCTGATATAGTAAACTCCATCCAAACCATCTCCTATGCGAAGGGAATACTCTAGCGCGAATTGCATAGAGTTTGCGAGATACGTCTGCTGGCCTAGCAAAGTTATAGGTATAGGTTGGGAGTCGGTTCCTAGACCCATAGGAAAGCTTATTGCTTTAGTAGTATCTGGGACGAAAGCATATTTGTAATTGACGCCTAGCTTGAAGAAACTGACGGATGAGTAGAAGAGCGAATCTTGAATTGTGAAGATGTTCTCATACCATGATTCTGATAGAACAACCGTTGCGTGCTTCCGGGGACGCTACTAAGATTGAGGTGGCTGAATGCGTTCGTTGTGGATATTTTTTCGAAGAGAGGATGCATCGAGCACTAAGGCTCCTTGGTCTTAGAGAAGAGGACCGTTTAAAGAGGTGACATGTCCTCGGTATCTCTCTTCATATAGTGCTATCTCGGTTGTAGGACTAAACGCTAGTGACTGACCATAAATTTCGCGACTGTGGATGGGAATGAGTTTGACATGAGCATAGTCAATCTCAAAGCCTTCAAATATCATTCCGCAGCGTGATATTCCAAATGATTTCATCCAATAACCAGCAAGAGTATAACTGGCATCCATAAGGTTTGCGTAGTTGGTGTCGCCGATGCTGAATATGTCGCTTGTAAGGTGTTCGCGGGGCACAAGCACCGTGTAACCAGGCGTGTTCGCAAACGGAGTGAGAAATGCGACATGAGCTCCGTTTTCCCATACGCGTGACTGAGGCAGCTCCCCGCGGACAAGCCTGGCGAAGAGGTTACTGTCCCCAGAATCCCCTTTAAAATGATAACTCAAAGGGTCTTTGAGTCCGGTCTCTCGCCGAATCGTAGCAGTGATTTGAGCTAATTTCCCAGAACCCATGGCCGGCCCATTCTTGGAGGAAATATAGCCCGGAAATTGTTCGTGGAACTCCTTCTCATGGCTAGTGACAGGCTCCCATGATTTTTCTAAATCATGCAGTGGAATAATCGAGACCGAACATTACCGTCAGTAACAAGCGCACAATGTCCGGCGCCATAAAAGTCGTGAAGTGTATGAGCAATGTGCTTCACGCCGGACATGACCTCAAGAAACTTCTGTCGATCAAGTAAAAACAGATGCACGCCTGGTTGTTCAAGATTGATCAGAAACTGCCCTCGAGTACTTGCATAGTGCGACAGACCGGCGACAATTCGCCGGTCGCGGAAGAGCACGTGTCGGGGTAACACCGGATATGTAGTACAACTCATATCCATGGTAGATTTATGATTAGAGGATGCTAAAGCTATCGAGCAGAGCCGAGCTGTCGATTATATGGAGAACTTTCCTTGGTCGTCCAGTGCTACTATCGTGCAAGGCTTTCCTGTAAGGGCGAACTGCGAAACAGCGCGACGAGTAGCTTTGTCAACATCGAAGCCGCGAGAATACTAGTTTGCAATTTTGGTAGCAAGTAATTGCCTGAATATCTCGTCGCCCGCACCGCTGCTATACCAGGTTTATGTTGGCGGGCAACCCATGTATTATACTTAGCCTAGTTTCGAGTCGGCAAAAAGACCTGCACCGAACACCGCAATATCCCCTAATATTCCCTTATCCTTTCCTGACAGGCCTCCGCTAGAAGCTCCAGCTGTAATCTGACCGTGGATATCCAGGGCGAAGGCACCAACTGTGCCAGACTCAAACTCGTCAGGCAAGACACCGCGCCGTACGAGCCTGAATGACCGTCAACCAGTCCAGCCTCGAGCTTTTCATACGAATCAGTAATTTGTATGCTTCAGAGTATGATTCAAGGGTAGATTACCTCGTGGTCGCCTTTGATGGTCAGTGCAGCACCTTTTCCAGCGTTAAAAAGTGGACAGTCTTCCAAGGCTGCCACTGCGTGCATGACAACCTCTCGGGCTGTGACACCTGCTTTGAGCGCAGCAACAGTAGTACCAAGGACTAACACAAGATTTCGCTGGATTTCTCGCTGCGTTTCGACGTCGGGGTAGCTATTGCTGCAGCCTCCGTGGAGGACTACGGAGCAGCTTCCAGATTGGTATAGTGCACGGACCATTCACTGCTATGATTCCTTACCGAACGTAGTTGTCCTTCAGCCGTCCTTCGATACAAAAACCTTCGTCCTTCGTCGCCTCTATATGCGCTCATTTTAATCCAGAACCTTCTGCATACATTTCTCATACTGCGGCAACATGAGTGCCTCAGAATCAAGATTCGCGTGGCCTATCATATGGATCAACGGTTTCCCTGGTACAGGCAAACTTACGATTGCGAAGCTTCTCGCGACGCTTATAGACCAGGGAGACCCTCTGTTAATCGACAACCATAGTTTAATCGATCCGGTAGACACAAAATTCTCGCGAGATCATCCAAACTACCAACAGGAAAGGCGCCAGGGAAGAGAGGCCGTGTTCAAGAATCTTCACCGGTAAGCGAAGCCAGCCGCCTTTACCCTTTCTTTTACCTATCTCTAATTTGGATTCGCATTTGATCATAGATTTCCAATCCAATAATGACCTTGGTCGTGATGTGGCAAGGGAATACGAGGCAGCAGCGTTACGAGGCAGACGTCCTTTCTTGCCTATTTACCTCGAGTGCGACATCAAAGAAAATATACGCAGAATAACGAGTCGACAACGGGGAAGGAAGCACTGGGACTACAAAGCTCTTAAGCCCTGAGGTTCTTGCAGAAATGCGATCTAGGTGCCAAATCTTTCGTTTCGATGGCGTCGAGAGTATCACTTTTGACGTGACGAATATGAGGCCAGAAGAAGCGGCCGAAGCCCTGGCAAGAGAGGTGAGGAGAATTATTAGTGACGGAGTTGAACATTAGCTATAGCAAGCCCGTTACGATTACTGTAAAATAACTTCTGTTTAAGGGAGTGAAAGGTTTACCTTTTGACCCGCAACAAGATCCCAGCTTCGTCAGCTGCGCCATTGTTCATCAATAGGCTACATCATATACTGTAGGAGGTAAACAATATGGACTCGAGAGCAAGATACTTCATTTAATAGCAGTGCAAAAGGCTAGAATATGTTCCATTACTTAATGCGCCTAACGTTCCTATGCCATGTCTCACGCAATGCTTTATCTTCCAAAACTTGATCGCGTTCTTCAGAGGACCATATACCAAATCTTTCGTTATGACAACAGCGAAGACACGCATTCATCAATGATTCTCGAGCGCGCTCAGTTGACTACTACAGAGATTGCTGTTCAATCCGAGGATCAGCGATACACCCATCCAAAGCACCCCTCAAACACATACCACAAAAAGGAAATCAACCTTTCTGGGGATCTGCATGCTCTAATTACACTTAGGTCTTTCCGTTCAATCTTCAGAGTGGGATATCATACCTGGGTCACGGATATGACGTCCTGCGTGATGCTCGTAGTAGCATTTCCAAATTGTAATCGTTGCGATGAGACCTGTGAGAACAACGCCGAGAATGCCGACAAGAATGGTTGCAGACACTTTCATGACTTGGAACTGTGGGGAGCGTTTGAAAGGAGGAGGGTTGAGAGTGGGAGCAATGAACTGAGGCGGTTGGGAATGAGGGCGCCGAGGAGTAGAGAGCTGTGGGTGGAAGTAGAGGAAGAAAGATTCAAGGCTGCTATATATAAAAATATGGCACGATAGAAAGAAGAAGCATTTACTGCTCATCGCCTTCACTGAGTTGTTCAAGTGTGTTAAGTAGCTATCTCTATTCCATTCTGAACCCGCGCAATACCCTGTCAGCGAACTTTTGAAACTCACCAAACAGATTCAAGTCGTAGTTAGATAATGTGTTTTACTGGGTAGGGTTGTGGTTCGACAAAGTTATGTCCGCCCAAAGTTGATTTTGAATTCTGGTCCGAGCCAATAGCCTTTGAGATCGGAACCGGTGAGCTAGTGCGTGTTACCACCATGTACAGCCCACTAGCAAAAGCCACTCGGAAATTTATCTGTCGAATGGAAGGGTAAGTTAGCAAAGCAAAGTTCACTACACGGTGACTTTAGGATTATGGACCTGTCCAATCGCCTTCGAGAGGGAAATAATGCGCTACCGCCGAGAATCAAGGTGTGACTGTCTAAGCCTTAGCCTAGATATGTACCTAAGCCATTGAGTGCATGGGAAGCACGACACGCACACGTCTTGATCAACGGCACGTGCAATATGAGTACGTTGAATCCACTGCCAACCTCCAAACCATCTGCACATGTCAAGCAACCTCTAAACTCCTTATTGTATTCAAAGCCTCTATATCTTGCTATGATGCGATGCCCTAGACCCGATAAAGCCGCCGTTAGAACTAAAACGCAAGGACCAAAAAATTGTGCAGAATCGAAGTGAGCCATTCTCGCTGTGCGTTGTGTTTGATATACACCACAGATTTAAGTTTGGCTTGGGGTTTATTTGCAGTACCCGCCCTTGCATGTCCACGGGTCCTGGCATGGCACAGAGGCGCTGCAGTCCCAGCCCCAGCATCTGCGTTACAGTCAGCATATCATCAAGAAGGGGATGAGAAAAGTCAAGCATACCCCCAGTCACATGTTCCCTGCTCCGGAGTCCCAGGAGTAGAAGTCGGCTTTGGCGTCGCACTCGTTGGTGGCGTCGCAACTACACTCGTCGCCGGCGGTGGAGTAACAGTCCCATTCCCAGTGTCTCCACCCTTGCTGCAGGTCCCGGAACCCGACAGTAAGATGTCCTTGGTCTGTTTCAGCGTAGCCTCATCGGTCATGACGATTCTGAAATCGGCTTCCTTATCGAACTCAAACCAGCTCATGGACACATAGTTCGGGTATCTGCTCTTGTCCTGATTGAGTAGCTGTTTCAACCAGCCCTCTTTCATTCCATCTCCAGCACCTGTCTCTCCGATCGCGAAGGGGATGTCATAGGGTGCGGAATAGGTGTCGTAGAACTGCTGATAGAATTTGGTGAAGAGAGTGTTGCCTGAGACGTCGTCCCCGGCACGGGGATAGCAGTCTATTCCAACAATGTCGACGGTCTCTGGGCCGGGCCACCACGCGGTGAGATCTTTGGCAGCGGCTTGGTTGGGGGACCAGAAACACTTGACGTGTGCGTTATCCTTGCAATTCGCGGCGTAGATGTTCTTCCAGGCAGTGATGAAGTCTGTGCTGGTGCCATGGTATGTGCCATCGACCACATACCAGTTCATCTCATGCGCGAACCTCAACCAAACCTCCACACCATCATCCGTGAATTTCTTGAGGACAGCAGCAACTTGCTGCGCAACTTCAGGGGTAATCTGATTGAAATTCACGGACGGCATGATGGAAGCGACGAAGACGGCGCCAGAAGCAACAATGTCGTCTTTCACGGCGAGTAGTTGGCTGCCGTCGAAGGTTGAGGACCGGATTTGTGCGTACCAGCCATAGGCAGAGGATTTGGCACCCAGACCAGAGTTAATTTGCGCCATAGTGTAGCGTGGGGAGGCCGAGTCGCCTTCAGAAGGGAGGAAGCCGACTGCGATGCAGTTTGTGGTTAGACCATCGGCTGGGAGACCCAGGTCGGCAATTCCTAAATTAGAGTTGTTAGGAATTAGATATTTAGGCAGAGATGGGAATGGGGTAGGCGATTACCTCGTTTGGAGAATACATTTGGCGAGGTTCGCGGGATGCTGATAGCGATGGAGGATGCTACCAACGCGGAAAGGTAAAGAGCGTATCTCATGTTCAGAAAGAACGAAAACGAATGTATAGAGTGAATTTGAAAGAGTGTTTGATGTGCTGTGATTCATCAACATGCACCGCGGGCGCACGCGTCTTATACATAAGAAATAAGCCTTCAACAAGACTAGACCCCAAACCCAAAACGGAACAAACAAGCAATGCCATCCCTTCCTCCATCTTGCGAGCCTCCAAAAATACCCACACTCCGCTCACCTACGTGTTTCGTTTAACTCGATCGACGCTGAAGGGGCCAAGACCGTCCAGCTACTCCACACTCTTCTCCCGTGATAATTTCGGCGCAGAAGGCTGAGACGACGAGTCGGCGGGTTCTGAGCACGGCGCCAATGGGAGGGCTGCGAAAACTGTCGGTGACGTCGGATATCAGATGGGATACGAGAGTGTCTGGGATGCGCGAGGGTTAGTCATTGAGTCCGAAACGCGTGAAGTCCGGTAGTCCAGATGCATGCTTGAGCCGCAGTCACGTGAGTGGGGGCTGAAAGTGTGCTGAATGGTTTACTATACGAGGTGCACACAGAATCCAAACTTTTTTTTGAGAATTAGCTCGATGGGTTTTCTTACAATTTAGACCCGGGTTGACGAAGTTGTTGAGTTCGTGTGCTCTGAAGAGTTGCTTCATCAGGATTTAAGGCGCGAGATACATGATTACGAAGACGCGAGATCTGGGGCGGTTTAATTTTGTTTGATGCATACTGACTGTATCGCATATTTTGATTTCAGCTCCGACGGAAAGAAGCTGTTAAACTTGTTCACGTTGAACAATCTCTCGAACCGGAAAAATGGTGCGAAGCTATGCTTTGTATTTGGGGGTAGATTTGAGCTTATTTGATGTGAAATGAATCCGCAGCGTCAAGAGTTACTGATCAGACCATATACTTAAAGCCTCGCTTCCCTTTCACCTTCGATGATTGCGGCCAAAGTGCCCTCTCCAACATCCTCTCCATCCTCCGCTTCTGTAATCCACGTCACCCGCCCACTTCTGGGTGTCCTGACTTCGAGTTCCATCTTCATCTGCTGAACAACGCAAATCACGTCGCCCTCGCGTACCACATCACCCTCATCGACCAACACCTCCACCAACTTCCCTGGAAAGGGAATGTTGATATGAGAGGGGTCCGACGGATTTCCCCTGCGGTGATGCGACGTAGCAGCTGAAGCGCTTGCAGATGTACTAGCAAGTGTGATAGTGTAAGGCGTTGATTTGGGGCGAGTGGAGGGGTCTGTAGCAGGGCTTGTGAATAGGACTTCGGCAGCTAGAGAGGTTGGGAACTCGTTGCGGAGGACCCGAGTGAGCTCAAGGTGATAAGGTGGAGGTGTCTGGTCGCTGGTAGGTTTAGCTGCGTCTTGAGGAGTTAACGTAATGGACCATGCATCTCCTTTTCGGAAGAGCGTGTTTGCTGCGCCAACCGCTGGACTAGAAGACGATTGGCCGGTTTCCTGGGAGAGTCTTGATAATTGTGAAGCAGATATTTGTTGGCTGTTTTGAAGGAGTTCCTGGTGTTTGCTTTCGAGCCATCGTGTATCGCAGTTACCGTCGAAAAAGTCTTGATGCGCAACAATGGCTCGCAGCATGTCGACATTCGTTTTCACGCCAGAGATCCGGGTGTCATCGAGCGCCCTTTGAGCTTTGCGAACGGCATCCTTCCAAGATGAAGCTGTGATAATAAGCTTTGCCAAAAGACTGTCGAAATCCGCAGATACAACCAAGGCATGGCCGTTGGTCAGGTGGGTGTCGACTCGTATCCCGTTACCAGTCGGGAATTGGAAAGATGTAATCTTGCCGATAGACAAAGACCAATCACTCTGCACGTTCTCAGACGTGATACGAAGTTGAATGGAATATGCTAGGGGCGGAACTGCGGGATCACGCTGGTTATTGGGCAAACCACAGTCATCAAGGTCTGCCCCTTGAGCCAGTAGTAATTGAGATTTAACGATGTCGGCCATTGATATCGATTCCGTTATGGTGTGCTCGACTTGTAGGCGAGGGTTTACTTCTAGGAAGAAGTACGCTTTACTCGTGGGGTTGACTAGGAACTCAAATGTTCCGAGAGAAAAATATTGTATCTGGCTTGATGCATGAGTATACGGTCTACAGCAGTTCTGGAAGATCTCACATGTTTAGCCATCCTCAAGGCATCCCCGATGACCTTTGCGATCAGCTTTCGATCCTGGACAACACTTGGTGCAAGTTCAACTATCTTCTGATACCGCCTCTGAATACTGCACTCTCTTTCCCAGAGGTGCGTTACATTTCCACGTCCATCGCCGATGATTTGGACTTCGATGTGGCGAAAGCCGTCAATGGCAGCCTTCTCGGCAAATAGTTGCTTGGAAGGACTCTCTTCGACTGCTCTCTTGACGGCTGAAGGTAATGATTCTTCGTTTCGGATGAGTCGGATACCTCGTCCACCACCACCATCGACCGCCTTTACCATGATGGGATAGCCAACTTCAGAAGCAAATTGTCGAATGTCTTCAGCGTTGCTAGTCGGCGTTTGCAAGGCCGGCGAAACGGGGACATTGCCTTGAGTAGCTGGTTAAAAAAATATTCTTATATAAATTAACATAGGATTCTATATACTTACATTCCTCAGCCAAAAGCCTTGCTTTCAATTTATCTCCTGTTTGGCTAAGAAGGCCCCATCCTGGACCAACAACCACAGCTCCGCCTTCATCCCACATTCTCTTTGAGAATTCATCCGATTCGGACAGAAAGCCGTAACCAGGATGGACAGCGTCAATGTTATGTTTCTTCACAACATCGATGAGATGTTTGACGTCCATGAACGAAGATGCCGACTGGACTTCGATTACGTGTGCCGCCCTGGCGGCATGGGATGCATCTCCCGAGACAAATATAGCGTAGGTCTCGATATTGAGCTCACGGGCGGATGATAAGACTCTCGTGGCTATTTCGCCTCTACTTTGGTGTTAGATGTAACAAATAGATCGAAATGCGGAAACAGACCTGTTGGCGACGAGGAGGCGCTTTATAGGTCTCGCTGGCGGTCGAGACATGTTTCTAGTCTTCGAAAGCCCCGGGATTGAAGTTTGATAACCTATGAATTGGATATAGACCAGGTGTTAATGACTCGAATGTGAGACTCGCCAAGCCAGAGAAAGAAGCAACGAGATGTATAGAAATGAGTTCAAGTCTGGTCAAGAAGAATATAAGATTGTTCTGAAATGGATGACCACACCCAACAGAGTTCTGTGAGGGAATTCAAGGGCGTGCGTGAAGTCATGCTGAAATGTGGACTACCGTGGATGAGTGATCTCTGGCGAGGTGTGATGGCGGGGAGCCTCGGTACTCCAGCGTACCCCAGACCTCAACCCATCCCCACCCCAATCCCATCAGGATGTGAGCCACGCCCAGTTGCTCCATTCCTGGAGCTCTCATTCACCCGTTTTATACCTCATCGACCGCTACTACGATGGCAGGCGACGACCAACCCTCAGCCGCCGCGAAAGACGCGTCGCAGCCCTCCCCGTCCACAGCCAAAGACCGCCTCGCTCAGGTCTCGAACCATGTGTCCCCCAACACGCCGAAGAGACGACGGCGAAAGGGCGCGGACTCGGATCTCCCGGCAGACTACTCGGATATCTTGGGCCAGATCGCGACGCTGCGCAAGATGGCCGCGACTCCGGACCCCAACAACAGAGGGTACGTGCGGCAGAAGCAGGCGGGCAAGCTGTGGGTGCGCGAGCGCGTGGAGCAGCTGCTGGATCCAGGGAGCTTCCAGGAGGTCGGCAGTGTGAGCGGGACCGTCAAGTGGAAGCAGCTCGGGCCGGTGAAAGAGGAGCCCGAGGAATATGTACCGTCCAACAATGTGCAAGGTAAGCAGTGTTGGATGAACTCGGCGAAGATGATATTGACATAAGGAAAGGATTTGGGAAACTCCGAGGTAGAAAGATTGTCTTTACGGCGGACGACTTTTCGATCAGAGCGGGCCATGCTGATGGGGCTTTGATGGAGAAGACTGTATGACAGGCCTTCCTCTATAGTACATCCGTCTAATCTCGCCCTAGATCTACATGGAAAAGCTCGCCATAGCCCTCCAGATCCCCATAGTCAAGCTCGTCGACGGCTCTTCAGGCGGCGGTTCTGTAACTACCATCCGCACAAATGGCTTTTCCTACGTCCCGCCTCTCCCGTCTTTCACACAGGTCGTCCAGCAACTCAACATGGGCATCCCGAATCTTGGCGCAGTCTTAGGCCCAGCCATTGGCCTAGGTGCAGCGAGAGTCGTTGCCTGTCACTTCTCCGTCATGGCCGCAGACATCGGCTCGTTGTTCAATGCCGGGCCGAACGTTGTTAAGAATGCGACATTCGAAGAAGGCCTTTCATTCACGGACCTAGGAGGTCCAAGCATGCACTGCACGAACGGGACCATCGACAACCTAGCTCCAGATGAGGCTGGTTGTTTCGAGCAAATGCGAACAGTCCTCAGCTACCTACCTGACTGCGGCACAAAGCTTCCCCCGATCATCGAGTGCGCCGACCCCATAGAACGTGCTTCAGAATCCCTTCGCTCCATCGTCCCGCGCGCTAGGAATCGCATGTACGACCCTCGTAAAATCATCACTGAAGTTGTGGACTCTGGCTCGTTTTTCGAAATCGGCTCCTTGTGGGGTACGACCGCTATTGTCGGACTTGCCCGCTTCGGCGGCCATCCCGTTGGCATCGTCTCGCTGAACTGTGAAGTTAACGCTGGGGCCCTCGACGCTCTTGGATCGCAAAAAGTCACCCGCATGCTGAAATTCCTCGACGTGTTTAACATCCCTCTGGTTCAATTCGTCGACGTCCCCGGCTACGCCATCGGGACGGTAGCCGAGAGGACCGCCACAATGCGCCACGGCATCACCCTCGCAACAACATACTACAGCACCACCATGCCCATCTTCTCCGTCATAACGCGGCGCGTGTATGGCGTCGCTGGCGGCATCATGCTCGATTGTCGAGACCCCCGGATGCGCGTCGCCTGGCCGTCGGGCATGTGGGGCTCGCTTCCTCTCGAAGGCGGCATCGAGGTTGGCCACTCTTTCGAGCTCAAGGAAATCGAGCGCAATGAGGGCAAGGAGAAGAGAGAGGCTAGGTACAAGGAGCTCGAGGACGAGTACAGACGCTTGATGAACCCGGTCAGGACGGCGAACGCCTTTGGCATTGAAGAAATCATTGACCCGAAGGATACGAGGAGGGTTTGTTGTGAGTGGGTGGCACATGTTTATGAGAGTCTGTTGCCGAGCCGGATCATGGAGAGGGTTGCTGGGAAAATCAAGCCGACTTTCACCTAGAGAGGGTTGACAAAATTGAACATGAGGGTGCCGTTTTTCTATCGTTGAACCGTGAATGAACATGGAGAGCTAGTCAATTCGTTTCCGGCGTAAGACTAAGATCCCCGCCTTCTCACCAGCACTTCTCTTCCATAACACAACTTACCTTTAGTGAGACGAGACGGGACGACGTAAGGGGCATGAGGAAGGAATAAGACCCGGCAAAGCCAAAGCTTAGGGGTTTGAATTTTCGAAGATCCATGTGATATGTAATAGCCAGTCTCGGTCCTAGTACTTGACGTCCAACGCTGGCTTTCCCACCCGCTCAATCAACTCCCTATGCTTCTGACTCCGAACGGTGATCTTGACGCCAAACGGCGCCCACCTATGTTCGCCGACATTCAAATTCATCGTGTCGATTGGGTTACCCTTGGATATGTCAGCTGTCAACCGCATCGTACAACATAAAGCAGATAGGAGAAGAAGAAGAAGAAGAAGAAGAAGAAGAAGAAGAAGAAACCATACCTCGACCTCTGCAAAATCAAAGCAAGCCAGCAGCCTTGCCGCCGCAATCCACACATTCGAATCGCCGACATGATACCCCGTACAGACCCTCCTCCCAGCGCCAAAGCTCCAGTGGCCCTTGAGCGGATCCTCCAAGCCTTCCTCCCCGCCCTGCAACCAGCGTTCGGGCCAAAACCGCGTCGGGTCCTGGTACTCGTCGCCACTCAGCGCAAGCGCCCAGCTATTCCACGTAAACACCGTGTCCTTGGGGAACCTATAGCCCTCGAAGTCGTCGTCCTTGATGAGCAGATGGGGGACGCCGATCTCGGCAAAGGGCCGCCAGCGGAAGCCCTCCTTGGCCACGGCGCTGAGATACGGCAGGGCGGTCTTGTCGGCGAAATCTGGGAGGCGGACGCCAAAGCCGCAGACGGCGTCGATTTGCGCCTGCGCCGTCCTGACCCAGCGGCTGTCTGCGGCGGCGGCCGCGATGATCTGGCTGAGCGTCATGCGCGACGTGTCGGACCCGGCTTCCATGAGCGAGCCGAGGGCGAACAGCGTCTGCGTGCGCCCCAGCTTCTCCGTCTCGGGGTCTGCGAGGAACTTGGTCGCGAAGCACGGCGGGCACGTGCCGTTTTGCATTCTCCTCTTCAGGTCCGCGACCTCGGTCTCGTACACGTTGATGACGCGGCCAAAGGCCTCTTTTCCCCGAGTGCGCCACCATTTGAACGGGGCGGGGAGGCGGTCGAGGATGTAGAACGTGTCGACGAGGTTGGCGCCCGGTTGCAGCGCCATAATGAACTCCCTGCTCGTGTCGAACAACTTCTCCACGTTCTCTTCTTCTCTTTCCATAATCCTCTTCCCAAACACCACGCTCATGATGACCGAGTTTGCAAACCGTTGATTGGCCTTCCACCACTCTTCCGGGCGTTCGAGCACCTCGTACAAGAGCTGTTTAGACTCGAGGTCCTGGAACGGCGCGAACAAGGACGCGTTTTTGATGTTGAGGATGGAATGCATGATTTTGCGGATTGCACGCCACTGCGCGCCGTAGGGTTGCACCACCATGCGGCAGCCGCCGGACATGAGATCGCTGGTGAAGGGGAAAGAGGGCCGGCTACTATAGATCGCAGACCGCTTTTCGAGGAGGGCATTTACGACTCGGCTGCTGTTGAGGAAGACCCAGGTGTTGGATGCGACTTTGATTGTGAACCTTGTGTGAGTTAGTTTATGTTTGCAAGAGCAGGGCGAATCTTTATATCAAAGCTTATAGATATATATATTCAAGGTCTTTTTTGAAGGTTGTAGTGGAGAATAGGCACCTACATCTCGCCATACTTCTCGGCCATCTCCTTCGCCCACGGGCCCTGATGATACGCCGGCATTTGGAACATATTCCCAAAATACGGGATACCCTTCGGGCCCGGTGGCAACCTGTATTTTCTATTATACTGATAGTTCGACCATAGTTTGGCGGCGACGAGAACAGCAGCAGCGAGCAGGGCTGCTGGCCAGAATTGTGAAATAGATGCCATTATGTGTTTTGGAGAAGTGATCGATCCCAGAGCTGACGTTGTCTTGAAGGCTGTCGTCTGGTTTAGTAAATTGACTGCATGCTGACAACTTCATGTACCCCAACCGGCAGAGGGACCGACTGTAAATTACCCGCGTGTCTATGCCTGTCATCCTGCTGGGGAAACACGTTCAAGTGGGGTACGTTTAAGCGTTGTGGCGTCCGAATTGGCTAGGTGGGGCATGGGAATATGTAGCGGGTGCATAATCAAAGAAATGAAATGTGTGATTGGCCATCTTGAGGATTATTTCGAATGAGTTGTTGCTAAGGACGAGAGGGAGGTTTACTCAAAACAGGAAGATGGGGCAAGCGGGGTTGTTACACATTGAGTGGGGCAAGAACGGAGCATGGAATTGTGAAGTGTCTTTAGACGTCAAATAATACATATTGGGCTAACGAACACTCGAAGATAATTTCAACCCTGCGCCCCATTCAGAGCTGCTGCAACAGGCTTGTTCTTAAAGTACTGCGTGAAATCATGCCTCACGGCATGAACGGCTTCGGCAATGGATTTTCCAAACACAGGGTCATTAGTTGCCTTGTCGCACATGGCAAAGAACTCCTCGCGATCCTTGATAAACTTGTCGTCCCACAGGCGGTGGAAGTTGGCGCGCGACATGGGGTCGATCATTTCTCGCCAGATCTTGATGCGAATCTCACTGTACTTGTCCAGGATGTCTTCGTCGAGTTGGTCTTCGTGGATGCCTAGGAAGCAGTCATAGAGGGAGCCGACATCAGCGAATCCGCCTGTGAGACCAAGCCCGCCGCTGTCGTTGATTAGCACGAGTGTGGTTTTCGAACAAGGCGAGGCTTACAATGGATTGCACAGATGCGCAGCGTCTGCGACTAGTAAGATCTTGCCCACCCGGAAGCTCGGTGCGCATCTTTGTTGCAGCTTGTACGGGCTCATGCTGACCAACTTGTACTCTCCAGGCTTAGGGTTTCCTGGCAGAATCTTCTCATACCGCGCTGGTTGGCGGGCAATGAGTTCCTCGCGCGAGAGACCGTCGCTGTCGCCATATGTCACCCGCCACAGACCATCGGTTGTGATCCTCGCAGCCATGTACCAATCCGTGGGGTGCACGATGAAGTTAGAGTCCCAGTAGCCGAATCTCTCGTCGAAGGGTAGGTAGACCTGGGGAATCAGTACACGCATCAACAGGACGGCGAAGGACGTACATTGGTGGCCACAATCTGCGCCTTCAGCGTCTCTCCGGGATATTCCTTCCCAAACAAGGCTGTCCGGACACCGCTTGATGCGCCGTCGGCACCAACAACGTAGTCGGCGCCCATCTTCTTCTGCTGTCCATCAGCCGTCTCCACCACCACTCTGGCCTCCTTGTCGTCCTGCTCCACGCCCACCACCTTGTGGCCCCAGAGTATCTCGGTGTTGGGAAGGCTTTCGAAGTGCTTCAGGATGAGCGGGCACAGGCGGTCCAGCGGTAGCACGACCATGGCATACTCGGACTGCTCTGGCTCGCGGCCCATGCCGGCCAGGAATGTCGTGTCCTGCAGCCGCCAGCAGACACCCTTGGGCGTGAAGCCGTGCTTGCGCACATCGTCTATGATGCCGGCGCGGTGGAAGTCGTAGACGGCCGAGGGCGCGTAGTGGGCGGCGCGCGGGTTGTCGTTGATCTTGGTGTCGGCGTCGACAATGGTGACCTTGACGCCCAGGTTGCGCGCAAGTAGGACGCCGAGGAGGAGGCCGGAGGGGCCTGCGCCCGCGATGATGACCTGTCTTCATTAGCGAGGAGGTTGCGAGGGGGGGCATTGGGATGCGTACGTGGTTGATCTTCGGCATGGCGGAATGTGTCGCTGTGGGCTGCAGTCAGTGCTACTTGGTCAGTCCCTGGATCAATCAATCAATTCGGCCTTATAAGGCGAGGGCGCGAATCACGAGGTGGGGCAGGCACGGCGGTGCAGAGACGGGCGCAGGCGGCCTTCTCCATCTCCAGAGCTTCTCCGCTGCCGCCAGTGCGGGGAGAGATGAAGGGAGGGTGGAGTGGAATGCCCCACATTGCCAGTTCTCGTCCGAGGGCTAAGAGAGGGCACGTGATGCACCCCTCCACTCCAGCCTTCGGACCTCGTGACCCCCTCTTACCCCGAACTTCGAACTGCACTGCTAGTCCAGCCTCTCCCAGTCATTGACAGGACCGTAGTGTTATGATCCACACACTCGTGTCTTGAAGTCGCCAGCCAGCCTATTACTCTCGGCCGGGCCTGCAGGCATAACCGCATATTTTGTACCCTACTGTGTGTAACTGCGTCATAATGTCTTTTCGGATGTGGAAACCACTTTGTCGAGAGTTGGTTATGAAATGTTCTTTGGGGATGGAACCTAATGACTGGGGGATGCAGTGAATAGTACTATGCATATTTTGGGAACCAAATTCATGGAATTCTTGTCATCAGCTTCGAGCCGATGCTTGGTGTGTCTGTCGGAAAAGTGGTTCCGGTCTATCGAGAGGAGTCTGCAGGGCAAAGTTTGGTCTTCTTGCGCTCTAGACGGAATTGCTTTACTGTCATGTTTCTCGCAGCGTGAACAGGCGCCTCCGCCCAGAACACGGTGTTATATATAGACCCGAGTTTATGCCTTGAAACCTGATTACGAACCATGCTAGCTTTCTTGTTAAGGACATGTGAAAAGGAGGCGCAAAACAACCCCGAATATTTTGCGATGAAAACGGTTGATATCGTGGCGCCCGGCTATAAGCGGCTAGTGTGAAACAAGCATTCAGCGTTTTCAGCCTCCGTCGCGTCTTTCATCCGAACCTCTCCTTTCACATCTCATATGCGCGTAATCTATCTCTCTCCCACTTAGCTAGTAGCTACACATCGGTCCATTCCGTTATGCATGCAAAACACCTGTTCCAGTGCCGTTCTCAATCCCAATTGGCCGTGACTCAACTGTTCACAGCCAGCAATAACCAAAGACGCAGCTCAACAGTTCACCACCACGTTTGCTCAGCTCCACAACCTCCTAATCGCCAACATCACGATGGCCAGGGCGACAGCGTTATTGGACGCGCATCCATCGGGCTTGGGGGGCCCATATGTACCCACTCAACTGTTATCTCGGCTTCCCTGATCCATCATCATTATCCATCCTAGGTGGCAAATATCCACTTTTCTCCCGCGACGGCCGCCATGGTTGCAGCCAAGCAAGGCCAACCTGTGTCGCAATCGCGCACGCCGTCGCACGTCGACGACGTTGGTAGTTGCGAGCGAGTCATCGGAACGTTGAGCCTGCGAAGGCGATAGGGGATAGGGCCGGTGTCAAATTTTCTCCCCATGATCCGGCGCCAGCAACAAGCCCAAAGCAGGGAAAGAAGAAACAGAACCCCATCTGTTCCACTGTACACAGTACTGTGATGCAAGCAGGAGCTTCATCTTGATTCTAAGAATATCCGATTGCCAATTCAGCCACTGCCGCAGCCGTGCTTTCCATAACCAAGGTTGGCTTGCTTTTGCGTCTGTGGCCCTCTTTTTCTCGCTATCCATCCGATCCGCCCGCCCTTTGTGCGGTCACTACTCGGCGGCTTGCTTTCTTCAGCTTACGACTACCAAAATCGAAGCTTCTGGCCGGCTTTGTGTTTGAGAAGAATGGATCCTTGACGCCGCCTAGGGTTAGTGAAGAGTTCTGATCGCCCAGCCCGCAACGTTAGTCTACTTATCGCCCTCCCGTCATCCATTTTTCAACATCACGTCTTATCATCGCACATCCGACAACCATTCCCATCGCAGCAATTCACCACCTCCCACTGTTTTCCACGCCGTTTCCTTCGTGCAGCCCTCCACACCAAGGGGTCTGCAGGTTTTCGCACATCCGCCGAAGCCGGACGCATCCAATCATCACATTCACGTGCAGTGCTTCTATAGTCTCCCCTGCGGACTATTGAGGACGATTTTCAGCTAAGCGCACGAGCGCTGCGGGAGGAGAGCATCCATTCCCAATCTCTTGGGCCTGGATTGGTGCCTGACGATAGGAGACAGTGTGGTGGCGCAGCCCAAGAATTCCAATATCTCCCACTAGAAGAGTATATTACTATGGAGCCCTCAGATCACCTGTCGCCGAACCAGCCCTCTCATTCACACGCCCCCTCCGTGGATTCGATGGCCTCTGGTCGAAAACGAGTCGGCTTCACTTCAGATACACCCCCTACCTTCCCTCTGCCCATCTTGCACACCCCGGAGGAAGCTCACGCTACGTTAAGTGGATCTGGAGGCCACAATACACCCATCCCGGGGCAACTAGTACGGTCCGATGTATCCCACGAAGAGTTGTCGGAAGAGATCCACAAGGCCTTTGGTCACCCCTACGTCCCGAAACCCAGACCCGCAATTCGACGAGCAGATCGTACGCCTCCCCAGTTCCACCTGGGCGATGAACCAGAAGAAGATGAAAGCAAGAAGAGATCTGGGCTTGCAGCCCAGCAGCGAGCGACTCGACTAGCAAGAACAGTTGGCACGTATCCTGCGTCTGCCCCAGTGTCACGTCGCAATTCCAATGACAGGTTGATGTCACCACAAGTGGAAGATGTGGCTTTACAAAACCTAGGCTACGATCCTTCCGGCGACGCTACCGACGAAGACAACGACACTGAAGCCACGGTTGCTAAGGAGGATTTCTTGAAACAAGCGGACGAGCTCCTACGGCAACACACTATTCGAGGCACTCCCATTGTCCGATCAGAAGACTTATACCACTCCGAACTCGCCTATCTGCATTCTGGACAAGTAACGCCTACGAACGCTGTTGAAATTGGAGACGAGCATGTGCCAAGGCCGTCCAAGTTCAGGACGGGGGTCCTTGGAACGTTGTTGAAGGCCTCATCGGCCGCCCAAGTCCCAGCTACTCCCAATCGGAACCCCAGACCTTTCGGCCATGGAAAGAACTCGAGCACTAGTAGCATTACCTTCAGCGATACGTCGACTGCGGCCGTTACCCCAGCCCCGTCTCCCCCAACCTCAGGCGCGGCTACACCCAACGCCCATAGACCCTGGTACACCATAAGCTCCAATGCCTCCACGGCATCGATTTCGCGGCTGATCGAGTCATCTTCGATGCTTGCCACCCCTGGGCAGAAAGAGTTCGGTCAAGAGATGGGCGAGAAATATAAGAAGAACCGCCCTACCTTAGGAAAGCGGACATCGTCTAACAACTCCATTACTTCTGCATTCAGCAAGCTTGGCAAGTCCAGTCGGGACGAGCAGATCAAGATTAAGATCCATCTCGCAGGAACCTTGGCTCGCCAGAACTATCTCCGTAAGCTTTGCAAAGCACTAATGATGTATGGAGCACCGACCCACCGCCTTGAGGAGTACATGAATATGTCGGCGCGAGTCTTGGAAATCGAAGCCCAATTCCTATATATGCCTGGTTGCATGATAATCGCCTTCGACGACTCGTCCGTCCATACGACTGAGGTCAAACTCGTGCGAACAAGCCAGGGTGTCGATTTGGGCAAGCTTCGCGATGTGCATGAAATCTACAAAGATGTAGTCCACGATCGCATCGGCGTCGACGAAGCTACACCCCGCCTGGAGGCTATAATCTCGCGCAACCCGAAGTTCAATGCCTGGCTCCGAGTGCCCGTATACGGCCTCGCATCTGCAATGGTCGGTCCTTTTGCATTCCAAGCACGGCCCATCGATTTGCCGTTTTGCTTTCTTCTAGGGTGTTTCCTAGGGTGGTTGCAACTCATCATCGCACCCGGAAATGAACTGATATCTAACGTTTTCGAGATCGGCGCAGCAGTCATCACGAGTTTCGTCGCACGCGGCCTCGGATCTATCCGGCACGACGGGAAAGAGATCCTGTGTTTCAGTGCTATTGCGCAGTCCTCTATTGCGTTGATTCTCCCCGGTTTTACAGTCTTGTCAGCCAGTCTCGAACTACAATCTCGCCATATTGTCGCTGGCTCGGTTCGTATGGTTTACGCGATTATTTACAGTTTGTTCCTGGGATTCGGCATCACCATTGGCACTGTGCTGTTCGGCATGATGTACAAGGATGCGACGAGTGCGACGAGTTGTAGTGCTCCGATGTCGAGCCATTGGTACTATTTCTTCGTTTTCGGGTTCTCCCTTTGCCTCATGGTCATCAATCAGGCCAAATTGAAGCAGATGCCTTCTATGGCTGTGATTGCTCTCATTGGATATGTCGTCAGCTACCACAGTTCTCAATACTTCAAAGGCAACGCCCAAGTGAGTAACACGCTCGGCGCTTTTGCCATTGGAGTTTCGGCCAATGTTCACGCCCGATTTGGCCGATATGTGGAGAATTGGGGCCTAGACATCTGGGAGAATTCCATTCGACCTCGCGTTGTTCGTCTCCGGAAACGTTGGTTGCGACGAAACCATGGCCGCCAACAACATGTAAATATACAGCCCTCCAAAGAGCACCACACCCTCTCTCGATCAAGCTCCGTGGCCAGTGAACCGTACGTTCAACCCTTTCCATTTGTCACCTCACCTTTTACACATTTCCCCGGCCGCTTTGCCTATCTACCAGAATCCATTACCATGTCAGACCGACGCTAACTTTCCCTAGA
This sequence comes from Melanomma pulvis-pyrius CBS 109.77, assembly GCA_010093585.1. Classification (NCBI taxonomy): domain Eukaryota; kingdom Fungi; phylum Ascomycota; class Dothideomycetes; order Pleosporales; family Melanommataceae; genus Melanomma; species Melanomma pulvis-pyrius. Next base: position 44,267 of record MU001819.1, read on the forward strand.
TATATCCCTTACCAACGAAAAATCGGATATGGTCTAGCAGCGGCGGCCATGCTTCCGGCCATCTTTGTACAGGTGCCTTCTGGCCTATCGGTTTCAGGCAGCTTGGTTTCTGGAATTACTTCGGCGGATCAAATCACGAGGAATACGACAGGTATTACGACTGTTACGGCTACCGACACCAGTAGCACAGTCAATACCGTGGCTCTCAATGTCGGTTACTCGGTTATACAGGTTGCTATTGGGATCACAGTGGGCCTATTCCTAGCTGCGCTGCTAGTGTATCCATTTGGGAAGAGGAGAAGTGGACTGTTCAGCTTCTAGATCAAAAGAACGTTTGGCGTATACAACGGGCTGTGATGAAGAGGACGGGACCCCTTACAAGAAGGATTGGAGTTGGGGGATGGGTAGGAGGATCATGTCTACGACCTGAAAGAGGTGGAGTTTGTTTATACACGACGACGACGGAAGCATTTGAGTTGGATTGGAGTTATTCTTTGCATTGCATCGCCAGCGTTTGTCGCCATTTTTTAAAAACGCATTGGAGGGTTTGTGCTTTTTGTGCTGCATTTTTTACGGCGCCTCGGATTCAGACTACGACGAATGTCTATAAATTTTCGCAGCCTCACACATACATTTTATTACTATAATTCTTAATCTTGACCTGTTTCTTGGCACGGCCCGGTATGGCCCTAAGAGCAGCGTTTTCGTCGCTCAAATTTTTCCTCCGTCTATCTTCCCTCTTTTTGATCTTGTCCTTTGCTTATCTTCTCCATTTCGTCTTTCAACTCTTCACTTTCAAAATCACAGAGATCAAACACGTCCTCCCTCGATAAAAGAGTGTCAGGGATGGCTATCCACGCACTTGTCTCCCTTCAATTACAAGAGTTGGCCGGGCAATTTTGTACTCGTTGTTTCATTGTCGTTGTGTTTATTCCAATTATCATTACCATCCCCATCTCTTATCCATCACATTACACCCCTTCACCTACCCCCTCCATCTTCGTTTTCATCCCAACCCGCTAGGTAGGCAATGGCACAAATGGCTCCGTATGCGTCGCCTTCGCACTACCATTCGTCCCATAGTCCTTCGTAACCAACTTACTCCCATCCGCCAGCACCCTCTTGTCCAGCATCCTCTTAAAAAACTCTAGACTCGCCTCGGGTTGATAATAAGGAATCTCATGACCGGCCTCATAAATCCGCGTAAAGCTGAAATTCCCATACTCCCTCACCTCTCCGTACTCAACCCCGTCGACGAGGAAGGGCGTGTAACCCGCAGCCCGGAATTGCGCGGAATTGGTGTAGTTGACCGCAAGGGACACGGCCTCGCCGCCAAACCAATTGCAGATGTAGTCGGCATCGCCATACACGAGCGCGACGCGCACGCCCCAATCCAGAATCTCCGCCAGATCCTCGATGAAGATCGGGTATGCCCAATCCCCCGTCGCAGTAAACCCCGAGAATACGGCGCCGGCATTTGTACTCGTGTAATTGATATTGACGCCCAACTTGGCCTGCGTATCCGCCAGATTCAGGAAATCGATGAAATAGTCCGGCGGCGTAGGATCGTTGTAAGGGTGTCGGATATCGTAGACACCGCGATCGCCGTAGTAGTAGTACGGGTACTCGACGTTTTCGCGACAGTAGTTTATGGCGTTGCTACAGACGCTTTGGCCGGCGGCGGAAGAACGGTCGGCGTTGCGACAGGAGGTGAGACGTTCATGGCAACCGTTGGGTTGGGTGTAGGCGGTTTTCATGCTGGTGTAGATGGAGTCGGGGATGGATTTTATGCCGTAGGTGTTGTTAACCGCGAATTCGGGGTAGTAGGGGGCTTGGATGTCTTCGTCGACTAAGCCGTTGATTATTCCAAGCGTGTCCATGGTGAGTTCGACGCCGGAGATGGCGCCAGAGCGGATTTCTTCGTTTTGCTTATAGAAGTAGTTGTAGAATGCGGGGCCGTAGTGACCTCCATAACTAATATTCCGTTAGTATCTATCACTCTACTAACCCCGTTGACTTGGCATACCTTTCCGTCCACAGATTAAACGTAAAATTGGTGATATCTGGATCCAACTGCGGTGACAGATCCAAGAACGCCTGCAGGATATGCCAGGCGCCAACAGCGGCCATGTGCGTCGTGTTCGTCGTGTTAGCGTTAACGAGTGAGTATCGTCCGTTAGCATCTGTCCTAGTAGTTTCGTAAGAGAAACCAACGCCGATGGGCTGGGAGAGGAAGAGCATGTTGGACGCTTCGTTCCAGGCATTGGGGTTCCATTGCGTTTTGAGATCCGCGGTGACGTTACAGGGGCCGAGTTCCTGGAAGAGGCCGATCATAGAGTCGCTAAAGATCGCGAACTATCAGAAATGCCCCCAAAGCTGTATCATGGGTGTGGGAATTCACCTTCCAGGTCCTCCGTTCAACCACAGCGTCAACTACACCTAATCAGCTCCAATCGCCACCTCCACACGGCTCTCTTCGTAAACTCACAGGTTTTTCTGACGGCTTCTCCCGCGCCTCAAAGAACCAGAAAAACATGTTCGTCTTCTCGTTCAGACTAATGTACCCCGAGTAATCATCTACGCCCTCGGCCGTCTCACAAATTCCCTCTTTTCCCGGTTGCTTGAAGCGGATTTCGGCGCCCTGTGGCGACGTGATGGTCATTACGCCCTCGGGGTCCTTGGGAATCCCGCGCTCGGCGAGAGTAGGCTTGCGCGCTGTGCTAAGAGGGAGCGACGTAAGTGCTACGAGCGCGGTAAGGATGGAGAGAGGCGCCATCTTGAACCACTAACGAACGAACGAACGAACGAACGAGCGAACAGAGCTGAAATGGTGCTACGTTCGACAAAAATCGACAAGATTTGAGGCTTCCCAGCTACCTTTTATACATGCGCTGTACTATCTGATCAGCGTTCCGACAAGCTTCGGAAGCTCATTCCCTGGTCACGTCCATCCATGTCCGGGGCGGTGCTCGGTGCTGAATCGGGCAGCTGCAGGGTGTTCCTGAGGCCATCGCTGGGGTTGTGTATCCAGCGGATTGGTATATCGCACCACAGGGCGGTGCAAGCGGTTATATTGCTGCAGGCAGAAGCTGATGACGGCTTGGCGGGCGGGAGGGACCTGCGTGATGGAGAGTTTTGTGTTTGAATCGAGCCGGCTGAAGTGGTGAGAGGTAGCATCTTTGCGGATATGATTAATGGTAAGACCGTTGTGCTTTTTCAAATGTGACAGCAGGTTCTGGAATCGAATTGTGTGTCGTGGACATGTGGCGGAAGGATCTGAGGATCGTGGAGTTCGCGGGTGTGGTGGAGCTAGTAGCTGTATTAGGAAGGTGCTCTGGGCATCCGATATACTAGCACGTCCCGCTTCGTGGCATGCTTATTCCCCACGTCAGAGAGCTTATGTCGGTTTCGAGCTTGGTAGGCTGAATGGCAAGGTTGTCTCGAGTAAAAGGGGATTAGATTCTTGAGCGTGAATAATGTTCGAGATTAGCATTGAACGTCCACGATGGAGGTTCATAGCGGCTAGCTCGGTCCTTCTGTATATCCATGCATGGTACATTCATGCACTAGTCCGAACGTAGATGATGTCGTGGACCGTTACAGTTTTCGTGGTTGCGAGACTTGGCATTTGTGGCAAGTTTGAATATCAGCAGGCAAACAACGCAAAAGCTGGAAGGACTCGAGGCATTTTGTCGAGTCAACAGAGCTTTGAGATAAAATAGAGTCAATCGAGTTCCATGATTGTTTACTGTATCTATTCTAGAGACTCTCGGTCTATTCTAGAGACTCTCGGAACACATCTAGTTGCTCATTCTCTCACAAATAAGCGAGGTAGTCTTGCCGTCTAAGTATCTATTACCCTCTCATGTAAGAAACTCTACCAGCCAGAATTAGCCCAGTTCGGGCGCCTTGTACCCAATTGACATCTAGAACCATAATGAACCCATGTCTAATAAAAGGTATCCCTGAAATAGCTGAGTGGTCGTCCTCGCCCCTTGCACCAATTGCTATTCCAGTCATAACCTCGCAAGGAAAAATCACAAGTTTCGGCCGTAATCCAATGACACCAAAGTGTAAGACTGTACTCTTTCTATAGCCATGAAGGAAACCCCCATATACCATGTCATGACATTCATGAAACATCGTAAGTCGTAAGTCGTAAGCCGAAAGTGGTTGGTTGGAATTGATGTCACAGACCACCTTAGTTGCCGTCCTCATCACCCCACACGAACTTCATTTCTACGTCCTGCATCTCCTTGCGTGGTTCAATCCGGACTGCGATATCATGGTCCAGCTTCGGCATCGCATTCCACAGATCAGCGCCCTCAGTAGTCGGTAGGACCCACTTGCCCTCGAAGTCGATTGGGGTGACATCGAGCTGTAACACCATCATGGCTACCATTCCCAAAATGGCGTTCGTCGAGAAGTGACGGCCGGGGCACATAGTAGAACCCGAGCCAAAGGGACGGAAAGAGGAGGTGCTGATGGTCGTCTTCTTGCTGTCCAAGAACCGGCGGTGGTCAAAGTTGCCGACGTCTGGACCCCAGATCGCGGAGTCGTGGTGCACGACGGGGCCGGGAATCATGAGGAGGCTTCCTTTCTTGAGGAAGTATGTGTCAGAGAGAAGAACATCCTCTTTAACAGTCTTGGCTGACATGACGGTGCTGTGGTAGCGCATGGTCTCTTGGAGAACCGACATGAGGATTGGGCACGTGGCCTTGGTCTTGCGAACATCCACGGTAATTACAGTGGCCTTCTCATCTACTACTTTGGTCGCGAGATTGTCGAGGATCTCTTTCCGAACGGCGGAGAGGACGGCGGCGTCTGAAAGAATATGGAGTATCAACCAGATTGCTGTGATGGAGCCGCTACTTAGGAGCGCGAGTGAGGTTGCGATCTCCATCTTGGCGCATTCTTCCATGTTGAGTCCGTGGCCTCTGTTCGCCTCATACATGTCTTGGATCATCGTAGAGCCTTCCAGATGGCCCCCCATCTTGAAGTATTGGTTGAATGCTGTGATGACCTTGCCCCGGGCTCGAAGATTGTTGCGCGCCGTGAAAGACGGAAGAGGACTGTACATGAGATGGGAAATACCGGGAAGGAATTCCAGCCAGCTAGCCTCGACCTTGGGATTGCGGAATGGGTTCTGCGGTCCGTAGACAGTGTCTGTCAAAGCCATGGTAAGGGTATGACGAACGATATCAAAGATATTGAGGGGAGTGCCGTGGTGGCCCCACTTGGGCACTGCCAATGCCAAACCGTTGATGGCCGATCGAGTCGCAGCGTGAAGGAATGGTCCGTCTTTCAGGCATTGGTGGACGATGCTCGTGAATCCATTGCCGTTGCCATCGTAAGCCTTGCGAAGAATGTCTTGAGATGCCTTCGTCAGACCAGAGAAGAGAAACCCGAAGTCTCGACCAACGGGCCCAAAGGAGAGCGCGCTCGCCTGACGCTGGACAGCCTGGATTAAGGAAGGCTTGTTGACAATGTAGAGCCTTGAGAATGGTAGACGGAGAGTATAGATTGGGAGCTGGTACTCATCCCGAAGCTTGACCAGGTACTTGACTTTGTCGTTGATGACAGCGAAAATTGGACTGAGGAAGGGGATCGAAGTCCCAAGAGGGCGGGGCTCGCGCTTGTCTTGGGTTGCATAAAGCAACAGGTGGAGTCCAAGGTAAATTACCGCGCATGTGAGCATGCCAATGACAAGAATAGCTTTCATGGTGGGTGAACGGCAGTACTGTCGGTTGTAGGTTGGGGTTGATCGTCGTTGAATGTGGGAGGGTTGTAAGGTGATGAGGGGAGGAAGGAGAGTTATATATTCAACTGCGGTTGGGTTGGACCGCAGAGGGGGAGATTGTGGTGGTGAAAGAGAGAAGGATAAAAGGTCATAACAAGAAAATTTATCCTCCTCGTGCCGCCGTTGCTCGGGTGAAACGGGCTAGCTTGTGGAGACAATGATGATGCATTGTATCTTTAACGCTGTTGCGAGGGTGTCCATTCGCACTCCAGTGAAAAGGCATAGGCTCGCACGCGCGTTTTGATATCTGTGCTATGATGCAGTTGTCCAGTAGAACTCCTGAACATGTCATTATAGTAAAAAGGCATCATATCAAGGTCACTACTTGGTGTCTTCCCCGGTCACGTCATTTTCCCGTTGCAGTCTGAGGTCCTTCCGATCATTGTGAAGATACACCGCCCACTGTGTGACTAAGAGTATTAAAAAATGGCCCTCCTCCTGGGTGTGTATCAGTGTGTATATGGCAGCATAGCTTATCTTAGTTAATGGCAAGAGAATGAACCCTGAAATACGCTTACTGTTTTCTTTCGCCTTTCCTGACACATCAACGCTCCCCATTCTATATTGATTCTCTCATGCCCTCTGGTGGTATGGTCATTTTAGGTCTCACTTGTCGATTCTCCACTTATTTTAAGGACATTCTGGACAACCTACAACAATTTTCAGGCTCCGCCTATTCGAGGCTATTCTCGAATCCCTCGAAGTCAAACGTGGTAGGTAAGGGCTTTAATCATCTGAGTTGTTGTTGACTTCGGCCATTGATGTCCAACCTTTTGTATTCTCTTTCTGTCCAATCCTTAGACATGGAGAAAAACAAGCAGAAGGAAGCGATTGAAACGACTGAAGAAAAACAGAGGAGTAACTATTCACGATATCCAGCTCACGCTATGAAGTTTAAGCAGATGAATAATGATAAGTAATTGACTGCGAAATTCTGAATGAAGCATATAAACGTGAGACAAGCTCCAAGCCAGGTTCTTCCTCCTCGCTCAGCAAAGGTGGAAGATGATAGGAAGAAGATTACACGGGAGTATATTTATATACGCAAGATTACCAATACTATGGTAGAGTTACCTCGGACAGGCTATTGGATGATTGATGATAAAAAGGCGTGGAGAAATTTGGATGGAATAGCCAAAGATAATTAGCAGGGACGACGATCTTGGAACTTAGGCCAGGATCAGATAGGGTGGTCTTATCGATAAGCTGCACGCCTCTCTTTGAATTTGTGTATCTCTCCTCTCTTGGGGCACGATTCCAAGGTGGACTCCATCTGAACATTACGCGATCAAGGTTCCCTAGCACGCAATCCGCTTCGCAATTACCTTCACCATGTCTCTCCACCCGAGAATCGGGGATTCAACAATACCATCCTACACCCAGATTCACCTTATTCTCCCGTCCGTACGCTATTTCTACCATTTAAACTTATGGCATCCTCGCCAATCAAGTCTGTCGCCATCATAGGTGCTGGAGCGGCTGGTAAGGTTTGAAGTCACATCTACTTTGACACACGATTCACATCTCTCTAGGTGCTGTTAGCGCAGCAGCTATCGCTTCTGAGGGGGTATTTGAAGTCGTACGCGTGTTTGAACGACGAGAGGTGCCGGGCGGGACATGGTAGATTGAAACATTCCCGATTGCTTTAAGGATCCTAACAACCTTAAGGATATACGATCCAGATCCAGCCACCCTTGGCAAGCTACAACCTGGAAAACTTCCTCCAGAGATTGATCCACCTCTGAGGATCCCAAAGAGCCTTCCTCAGACCACACTCCCGAACTCACAAAATCGGTTTGATAGAACGCCAATTTACGCAGAACTTACGTCAGTAGGCACGTCCGATTTGCATCCATTGGAAACATGATGGCTCATTACAAAGGCAGTACCAACGTCCCTGAAATTGCCATGTCGTTTTCTGACTTGCGTTTTACGTACGGCCCATTTGCACCACATTGGATACCAAAGCAGTATATACAGAACTACTTCTCATCACACAAAACTGATTCTTTGCTTGTATTAAATACCACAGTCGAAGATGTATCCAGAATACCTGCGAAGGATAATGAAGATTATGATCGATGGATCTTGACCTTGAGAAAGTTCGACCCGGAGAGACATGTGGATGTTTGGTGGAATGAGGAATTTGATGCAGTCATCTTTGCCAACGGTCACTACTCGGTACCATTCGTATGCACCCTCACTACTTCAAGAACTTTCAAAGGTCTCCACTCATTCTCTCGAACTTTGCTGATTGAACATGGAATAGATTCCTGCGGTTAAGGGCCTGAATGAGTACATGGTCAAATTTCCGGGCCGAGTTTCCCACTCCAAGTCCTACCGGACTACTCCTTTATACGCCGGCCAGAAAGTCCTCGTAATCGGCAATTCCGCGTCAGGACATGACATAACAACACAACTTGTTCAATCTGGGAACCCTAAAATGCCTGTCTACCAATCACGCCGATCACGTTCTCGGTGGGATGGGGAGAACTCTCCAGCTGGCATAGAATGGATGCCTGTCATCAAAGAATACCGCGCTTCAACGAACGATATCATTTTCGAAGACGACACCGTACTAAGTGGCGTCGATGCCATCATTTACTGCACGGGGTACAAGCCATCCTTCCCCTTTTGGAACACCCAAGCCAACGGCGTGCCCATATTCGACTACGCCGAGAACCGCCTGCTGAATTTCTACCAACACACCTTTTCCCGCACATTCCCTCACACCCTAGGGATCGTCGGTCTACCTCGTGTCGTCACTTTCCGTTCATTTGAGTATCAGGCTATTGCTTTAGCGCGCCTATTCGCCGGTCGTAACGCGAGACCCTTACCATCTACCTTGGAACAAGAAAAGTGGGAGAAAGATCGACTCGAACTTGTTCGGAGAGAGAATCGCAAGTTCCATGACATTCAGTGGGATAATGGGGAGACCATGGAATGGTTTCGGTATCTATTTGATATGAGTGGTTTGCCTGTTCTGGAAGGGCTGGGAAGGTATCCGCCTCTGTTGGGGAAGGAGACCAGGTGGGCCATTGAACATGTTCGCAAGTACCCGGAACCCGGGAAGAGTAATGGGGAGGAGGCCCAAGAGCAAGGGGATTGGGTTATGGTTCGGGCTGAGCACGCGAAAGACAGTTTGCATTTCATCTAAGTGGGGATTTTGACCGACCGGGCTCAATGATTGCATGCAAAAACAGTTAAGACAATGATTCTCATTCTTATTCCGCTACAACGAAAATTAGAAACAAGAAGAAACGCCGAATTGATACCTAGTTGAGCCACTGAGAGCTCTCACGCGTCTAAATAGCTGTGTCTTTGCCGAGCCTGTCAGCAATATGCACATATACTTCATTTCTTTTCGCTCATTTCACTGTGTGGTTTGAAGAGACGATTAAGCGCTTCATGTGCTTTTGCAATGAGCTTCACCTACCTCCAATTACATAGATAAAGCTTACCTTTGCGGCCGACGTTACCTTTACCGAAGTCTTTCACTTTCTCTGTGCTTTTACTAAAGAGGCAATTTCACATTCTAGAAAATTCACCCCTCTTACGTCACAGGTACTTCCTAACCGTCAGTCACTCTCGATTGTATATTATATCTAGAACGTAGTACAAAACGCCCGTGGCGCAATTATTCCCAGCCTTGACTTCCACTCCCGACTCGAACGCTTACTCAACCTCCATACAACACTAACTCTAACCTCAGTCCCCCGCGATGTCCAAGGTCTCAGCAAACCCTTACAAGGGCATCGATCCTCGTTCGTATTTCCTCGCTCATCACATGGATATGATCCATGACCCGCTGGTTCTGCGGCAACTTCTAGACACCGAGGTTCATAATTGGGTTCCAGATCTCAAGGGCGTCGCAATAATTGCGCTGACTGCCGCCTGGTGGGAGAAGGAGCCGCATTCCGTCACTGAGCTTGGAATCGCCGAGCTCCCTCTCCCTGTTCCATACGATGGCACGGGAGACTTCGACCACGCTGTCTTCGAGAAGATCGAAGGCATCTTCATGCAAGTGAAGGCAATCCATGCCCGCATCAAGCCGAATGCACATCTCTTCAACAAGTTTCCCGGCTCTGGGTAAGTTTGTAGGCATCCAAACTATCATTGACAAAACATCGCTTGAAAACCTGCTAACAGTGCCTCAAGCAATCCCGACAAGTTCAATTTCGGCAGGACCGTCTTTGTCAACATCGAGGAAGCTCGCCAGGGCCTACTCAGCATCCTCTGTCGCCCCGGAATTCAAGGACCCGGCTTTCAGCCAGTCGTCCTCGTCGGCCACGCTATCCACAATCACATTGCCAGGATCAACGAGGCGTTCAAGCTCGACATCCTAAGCCTCGGTTCCGTCATCAAGGTCCTGGACACCCAGTCGCTCGCCAAGGACGTGGGTATCAAACCCCCGAAAGGAACGAACATCAGCCTGATGGACCTGTCGCGACACTTCGGCATGATCCCCGACAATCTGCACACGGCCGGCAACGACGTCGTCCACATCCTCATCAACGCCGTCTTTGCATCGCTCCAGAGTCATCCGTTCGGATTCGGCTCTAACAACCGCACGGTCGGCGACTTCACCGAGCGCATCAACATGCTCGTCAACCGCATGATGCAGGTCGGCAAGGTGTATCCGCCGCAGAACTGGGGCACGCTGCTGTTCTGCACGCGCTGCGACCGCGACAATCATCTGAAGGAATCCTGCCACGCCGCGTACATCTGCTGCACAATCTGTGTGAACTCGCCCAACATGAGGAACCGGAAAGGAGCTAGGAGCCATCAGACGGCCAAGTGCATCTTCGCGCCTGTCCCGGAGAGCAAGGATTAGGAGGGACAAGATGGGCTCGGGAGGATGACGGATTAGGATGCATGGATTGTCACTTTCCCGTCAAGGTCCATGGGATGGGGTTCCGAAGTGGTCGGTCAGGCGAAGGTCCCACTTGTAGTTATTTGACGGATGTGCGGGCTATAGCACACTTTCCGCAATCTCTATTGTAGATAGAAATACAATATGAGAATAAGATGAACTAAATTCTAGTCTTAGCTCCATCCTCTAGTGGCCTGAAATGCAATGCAAAGACAACAGTGTTTCTACCTTCTTGGATAGCTCTAGATGAATTTATTATGCAGTAACCTCAATATTATACTCGCCCCCGTCTACGTCCCATGCTACCCTATCACCCTCAAGTCTCAGGGCCTTCTCCGCCACCCTCACCCCATTCATCCTCACCACAGGCATCTTCCCAATCTCTAAACACGGCAACGCCAATGCTCCCGTCGTCCCCTTCGGCGTCGCAAGATTCACCAAGTACCCTCTCTCTTCCTTCCTCCACTTACCCTGAAACCTCCCCAGTCTCGTCGTGAACCCCGCCTCGGCGGTCTTCAAATCGCCAAACTGAGGTTTCAAGCTCCATGTACTGCCAGCCGGTCCAGTCACACTAAGTCCCACGATGTATTCCGTTAGTGCGGAGGTAGGACCGGAGCTCCAGCCATGGGCATGGCTGACGTAGCTTGCATCATATCCATAGCCTCGGTTTGATCGGTATCCAAACGTGCCGTTGACTAGATACCCCTCTATCACAGTAGAGCCAGTGCCATTGGGGTGATTTAGATACCAGCCCCAGCTTCTGCGGATGAGCTCGAGTGCGCGGTCGGTCTGGTCGAGTGTGAGATGGGCTTGTATCTCGAAAGATGATATGAAGGGCGATATGTTCCCAGGTAGTTCCGGCGCCACAGCTCCGATTGGTGACCAGTTTTCGGTTAGGCGGGTTGAGATGGACTCAGCTATTGGGTCTGTTGCGTTTACGATGCCAAAGAGAACTGCCATGCTGTTTGCATCTTGGGGGTGCAGGGTTGTGGCTGTTGCGTTATCTTTGAATGCGCCGTAGCTATCGTCGAAACAGTGCTGCTGAATTGCTGTTCGCAGCTGCTTGGCACGAGTGAGCCATGTCTTGTCAAGCCCAGTTGTGTCGTTCAGCCAAGTGGCTAGAGAGGCGCCGGTGGTGAGGGTACGGTATAATATCATATTGGCTTCACTATTGTTGAAGCCGGTTTGCCATCGCGCCCAATCGCGTGTCCCGCTTTGATTCAAGAGGCCAGATGATCCAACTTTAGCGTAGATATAGGCCATAGCTCGTAAGTAACGGGACCAGTTTTGAACGACGAAAGAGGAGTCGTTAGTATAGAGCATATAGTTATAAGTCCCTATCATTGTCCACATGTGATATGCTTCATTCTGTTAGTCTACACAACTGCAAGAACATGGTACTTACTATCACTGTTTTGTTGGAGTAGAGGAGGGCCAGCCTCTGGAAATGAACCATCGGCATTCTAAACTTGATCAGAGACTGTTACGAAGCAAGATATGAAGGCTTACTTGGTAGTTGTACATAACTTGCAAGGCATTCTTAACGCTGTCCAGATCTCCAATACTCACGAATGAAGAAGGCACGGCTATCCCCATATCTCCTGGCCATACTGCACGGTCCCTTTTCGCTCCGTCGACGATGATCGTGTCTCCCGGACCAAGGGTTCCATTATTAGCCCATCCATTCGCAAGCATCGGCACCCATCGGCCCGTATTGGCTGGCACCGCGTTTGTCTGCAGCGTGTACGCGCCAGCATACCATATCCTATTTAGTAACTCATCGTCACAGTGAAAATATCCTTGATATGCTCTTAGGTTAGCCCAGGTAGGCTGAAAGCTAATTTCCAGCTCCACATCTGTAACCTCAACCGTCGTGTTCGAATCTGTCACGAGAAATACTGTCATATATCGAAAGCCCCCTCGCATCGACTTGTCAGGCATCGTATAGGTGCCGTTCCCATCGCCAGAGACGTTCACGTAAAGAGCTCCGTCTCTACCAGCGAACTTTCCATTCGAAGCATCGGACCACTCGCCAATCCATGTGCTGGCTTCTGTGAACGCGAGGCCGAGCCTACCTACGCCCGAGGATGAATACGAGACTGATACGATGCCTCCAATTTCAATGCCAAAGTCGAAGACTAGATGGGAACCGTTTCCAACGAGAGTGGAAGGTCCGGAGTGTGGCGATAATAAGCCGCCTTGAATGAAGAATATCGATTTAGGCTGCACAGTTCTGGAGGCGGGCGCGTAGATGTTGGATTCCCATTGTCCTAGAGGCAGTCAGCAAAGTGGAGAACGTTTGCGGATACAACGAACAAACCGGGAAAAGATGATTGATCAGGCCCACTACAGTTTGTCTGTCGCCAGCATGATGCGGATGCTTTGACCGAGAGCAAAATCACAGATAGCAATTGAAAAGAGCAGAAGGGGAACCACATGATCGCGATGCTTCTTTTGTCCTTCGCTAGCTTTGACGTCGACAAAAAGACGAACGATAAATAAGGCCAAGGGATTGGGAAATAGCAAACCGCAGTGAGAACTTGGAGGTTGCAAACCTTGATGGTGCGCTTCGGCCGCCAATTGTCCCGAATTTAAATTTCTCCGCATATAGCATGCGGATGCAAGGTTAGTGCATCCTAACGGATCGGCAACGCGGGGAAGTCGATGGAGTTTGGGAACGCCACTCTAGTTCTCGGGATAGCTTCATACATAGAGAATGACGAAGTATTTGATTCTGTGTTGATGAGGTCCACGTTGATAGCTCGCTGTGACTAGTGTCCATGCGGCTATAGATACGTATGGTGTAGGCGACGCAATCTATCATAGATAAAGGAGGAGGGCTGAATCATACCTTCTTCTTCCAGCGGTCTCTTCCTTGAGAAGTTTTTATATCATTGGAAGATCGTGTCGCTGAGATCATTTGGGTTGGCGGAGCGACAAATCGAGTTTAGTGTGCTGCGCTCGGACCTCACAAGCAACTGTAAAGTCATCAGTCATTGAAAGCTCCTGATAAATCATCGAAGTCATGCAAAATGTTTGGAAGGTATGGTCAGGATTGACACACGTGCATATTGTATCACAAAATCTCTTGATTCGTATGGTATTCATTGCATTTAATCCCAAATTCGACGTCACAGGTCAGCAACTCGACACACAAATACGCTGTGTATAATTAGCAGATTTGATATTTGGAAAAGACATATCCACACACTTGATGTAGAATCCACAATAGAGAAAAACTTCATGTCCTCTAAGACTATATCTGGACGGGATTTCTACCATAGCCCGAAAGACGACAAACTACAAGGATCCGAAGGTATGACACTAGAGATTGAAGACTACCTAAAAGAAAGTTTCCTGCAAGGAAACATGTCGAGTTCTATCTATCTACGCGTTTCCAAAGTCCAGGGATTTCTAGACATAGAGATACTAGTAGTCCAAACAAGAATCCCATATAGTACGTCCAGCATGATTACCTTTTAGTTCATTATGCAACGCAATGCTCTCAGCGCCATCGCATAGTATCTCGTCCTTCCAAACTCTACGCCTCGAGGTAGGGAATCCCTAGACACCGACACCGACTCCTGAGGTTGAGACATGGACTTTTGGGATGACCTTTGAGTCACACCTCCTCCATCGCCGCACTGTCCCCTTGAAAAAGGATGAGTAACCCAGCTCCTCGACGCCCGCAACACCACGACGAGTATAAATAGCAGAAAAGAATGACTGCAACTTCCAACCACTCATCCGCACCATGACACCACACGATCCCCCCCCTCTCTCTCTGTCTCTCTCCTTCGTTCGCCTACCTACTCCTTCCATTACCCAAACACAATCTCCAAACGCGCGCACGTAGGCCTTCAACTTAGACAAACAACCCCATAGATACAAAGCACATAAAATTCCCATTACACAAAGTTTCTTTCTCATCGCAATGCCACGGACCTGGCAAAACCCCTTCTTCGGCGGCGCAACACGCATGTCGTCTCTGCACCGCCGACTGAGCAAGAAAACCCGCAGCAGAACCAGTGGTTCTCCGCCGCTCCCTCCAACCCCAGCTTCGCACACATCTACATCGACACTGACCTCTACACTACTCCCCTCGGACACTTCCGCTTCGCATTCCACCGCGCTAGAACCGTCGAAGCGGCCTCGAAGCTCCTCTCTAACTCAGCCGTCGTCATCGAGTGTGAAGGAGGCCCAGCATGTGCCAAAGCGAAGCTCCACACTGCCTCGCCTATCGACATCGATGTCGAGTTTCTACCAGTCGATATCAGAAAGGCGGTCGAAGCGAGGCTCCTCCCTGACGTCGAAATCCAGCGCGTCACAATCACAAAGACCGACACAATCAGACTCAGAAGACCCGACAAAGCGAACATCCTCCTTGTACCAGTCCTCCACATCATCTTCCAGCCTCGCACACTCCCAATCCACAACCCGCAGCTCCCACGCCACATCACGGAGGAGCACAGCAACGCCAACAGGCTGGAAGCGCCGCTGGACATGGCTGCGCAGCCGCGAAGAACCCGTCGACATGTCGCTGCTCCCGAAGCCGCTCGCGATCCGGAAGAAGCACCGCGCCGCAGTCCCAAGCCGTAGTCCCAGTCCGCCCCCAGTCCTACATTCTGCTCCCTCCGACACAGAAGAAACACACGTCGCTCCTCACACCACCCCATCACACGCGGCGGCTATCCAACGCCAAACTCAAGAACCCCCCAGCACCCCATCATATGCCGACCGACGCAACAAGCCCCTGCCGCCGATCCCACCCCGAAGCCCCAGCCCCACGCCCCCAGCAGCAACACGTCTCCCCATCGCACACCCCGTGCGCCCCCCGCGCCCCCTGACGCGCGACCTGCAGTGCGCACACGAGATGATAGCGGAGTGGCTCCGCCTCTGCGCGGCGCCGTCCCCGGCCTCGTCGCCCATGTCTCCCGCGCCGATGAAGGCCTCGGCGCGGCTACGGCTGACGCGGGGGAATACGCAGGAGACTTTGGCGCGGCTTATGCGGGGGGATGGCGCGGCGGATATGGCGGTGCTGGATGAGCGGACGCGGCGGATTCGGGAGGCGATTATGCGGGATATTACGGGAGAAGAGGGAGGAGCGGAGGGAGAGGGGGGGTTTGAGGATCGAGGGGGGCAGCAAAGCGGAAGTGAGAATGTTAATTTTAGTAAAGGAGAGGATAGTCACCGCCCCAGAGAAGAAGACAAAGAAGTAGAAGGAACGGGGAAAAAGGAAGGAACGGCTGATGGAGAGATGTATGAGGATCCGGCTGGCACGTCGCGAGTCCCCAACGGCGAACAAGTCGCGCCTCCGTATCCCCATCCCCATCCCCTGGCTCCACGTCCACGCCCGCTGTCCCTGCAGCCCACATCGACGGCCCGGCTCCTCAGCGACGCAATCAGAGAGCTAGACCTTCGGAGCGGCTACTCGTCGTCCACGAGCAAGTTAGACCTGTGCATGTCCCTGCCCATGCCGCTGCACGTGGAGAGAAGCGAGAGTTGGGCTATGGGCGGCATGATGGGTGGTAGGGGGATGACGGCGGTGCGGTCTTCTGTTTGACCAAATTGCGTCGCTGTCTTCGGCGAGGAGTACCAGACTGACTTGTTGAGTGGGAGAGGGGAAGCGGAAGGAAGGGGTATCACAGGACAGGATAGGACAGTGCGTTGATAGGAGTGGCGTTGTTGGAGTTTGGGGACGAGAGAGGTAGGATCATACATCAGTAATATTTTGGTTTTTCTGGATATATGTGTAATTGATGGAATACCGGCGGAGTTCTTTGGTGCTACATTGGTATTTTTCTGCGAGATTCCCGATTTAATCTACGTGGGACCGTGTATCCTTGCCATATCCACGAGTCAACTTTTGCAATCGTCGCGTTAATTAGACGACGACTCTTCCAGTTAAGAATCCTGATACATGCTATTCAGAACGCCAAGCTCCATATATATTCGCTTTCGATGATAGTTACAAGTGCACATTAAATATGCTAGACAGTAGGATGCTGTTCGACATACGCATCTCGAGCCGGGGTTCGTTCGACATGGGAATCGGTCGTCATCGTGATGGAGTTTTGGCATGTCCATGTGATGAAAAGTCGCCTTCTCCGATCTAGATCTGCACACCCGGCCCCAATCAACCAGTGAACCCGCATTAGTGCCGGACTCACACCGAGTCGAATAGGCTAAACCTCTGCCACGATGAGGGCCCAGCTACGGTTTCCAAGAACAAAGC
Organism: Melanomma pulvis-pyrius CBS 109.77; assembly: GCA_010093585.1. Taxonomy (NCBI): domain Eukaryota; kingdom Fungi; phylum Ascomycota; class Dothideomycetes; order Pleosporales; family Melanommataceae; genus Melanomma; species Melanomma pulvis-pyrius. Next base: position 61,175 of record MU001819.1, read on the forward strand.
AGGTTTCTTCGCGAGCAGAGTCTGGCAAGTTCAAACCAACGCATGCAGTTGCCAATTGGCGGTCGATCGGAGGTTGTGACGCGTGTTTGGCGGCGCAGTGGCGGCTGATTGGTCGGGAAGCTAGCCGCATTGGGTCGGCCGACAGGGATTTTGGCAGGCGCAGCGAACCGTAAACCTTAGCTGTGGGGCGTAAGGCAGAGCCAGGCAGAACCATGTTTCCAATTCTTTTGACGTTTGGGTCGACCGACTGATGTCCATTTCGACGCCGTGGCCGTGGTGCGAGCTTCACAAACACGCAAATGTCCCAGTACACGGGGTGGAACGGAAAGAGCGACAGAATATTTTGGGTCGAAGCCTTCATTGACAGTCGAATATGGGGTATCATCTTGCTTTCTCGAAGGCTGGAGTGTCCAGAAGAACCAAGAACCTGAACCCGAACAAAGTCCCCCGGAACCGTGAACGCCGTTATTATGCAACGCTATGCTATGCGAGTTATCGTGTCCAGCTCTTATATACCAATACGAATTAATCTCATTTCCATCATTTTCAACCAAAAGAAATTACCACCTCCTGGGAAATGCACGCTCTTAATGAATTACATTCTCCGGCTGCTCAACGGTAACGCCAGCAACGTTCTCAGCAAAGATGCGCTGAATGGGCAGAGAAATAGCCTGCATCACGTTCTCGCGGAAGTCCTGCTTGACCAGACTCTTGTCGAACCAGTAGTGTCTGATGAACTTGCCCACGCAGTTGGAGACAGAGACGCCAGGAAAGCCGTTTGCCTCGGCGCAGGGGAGCTCCTTGATGGAATCTTCAAAGTCGTAGCGGACATATTCGCCGAACGCCGACTGCTCGTGAAATTTGGGCATCTTCCACTGGGAGCAGTTGGCGTAGCGCGTGTCGTCCGGGCATTCGTGCCATGCCTTGAGGATGGACATGATATTTTTGTTGTTCTGCACGGCTATGAAGCCCGTGTTTGTGTATGTGCGGTTGAAGCGGTCCGAGTTGTACTGGGGCTCCTTGGGGTCCCAGGGGTCGAGGGCCATGGTGATACTGTGCTTGGGCTCGATGTTCCAGTAGTTCAGCATCCACTCGATGGGCAGGTGCATGAAGCGGAAGGTGGCGTCGGCGTCGAGGAAGATGATGAACTTGTAATTCTTGATGTGGTTGGCGAGGGCCGAGGGCTTGATCCACGTGGCGTGGCGGTCGTTGAAGTTGTTGGCGTGGATGAACTTGTAGTCGTAACCGTGGATCAGGGCGTAGGTGTAGTGGTTGAAGACGCCGCCCGAGACATGGTTGATCTTGCGCCAGTCGTACTCGCCCTTGTTAAAGGCCTCGGTAGACTGGAGCGGGCGCGTGTCGAGGTCGAGGATCAGCACATCCTTGCCGAGATTCTCGTTGTAGCGCGTCTTGTCGGGCAGTTCGTATTTGATGCCATCCTCGCCGGTGAACTCGCGCTGGTTTGGGCCGATCTTGAGAGGCGCGAAGAGCGTGCGGACAATGTCCTGGATGGCGAGGGGCTCGCCTTTGCTGCTTGGGTTAGACGTCGCGGGCCTGCACAGTCAGATACGCCGAACAAGCAGAGGAGGAGGGAGGGCGGGCGCGGGAGCATTACACGTCGTGGGTAGGAAACGCAAGGCGCGGCGGCGACTGCCAGGCTAGCAGGCCGAAGATGAAGATGAGCACGAAGCCTGCAGTCGCAGCCAGGACGAAGAGCGGCGAGCGTGCACCGGCCGAGGGCAGCATCATGATCGCGGGGAATCGAGGATCGAGGCGGCGGAGGGGACGAGGACAGCTCGAGGTCGGGGTAGGGGCAGTCAGCGGCGGCAGCGACGCTTTAAAGGACCAGGAGGAGGATGCGAGCCAAGAGCCCGCCAAGCGGGATGCTGCCGGAAGGCTGTGGTGTGGCTCAATCCTTAGGCGGGGGCACCTGCCAATGCTCATCTCATCTTACGCCCGCGCCGCACATTGGGGGCCGCCCCTGGACGCCTCCTATCGGCCGCGGCCTGGCCGCCGTGGGCGTCTTCGCTGTGCCAGTGGACGAAGCGAGGGCGACGTGCGGACGGCGGCCTTCGTGGGCGGTAGAGCGACGGTGCGCGACAGTGCAGGCGTTTGGTTGACACTGCGCCGCCCAGCACTCCGGCCCGGATCTTCGTGACAGCCCACAACGGGCTAGCGTCTTCTCCTCCCCTGACCAGGGATATTTCTGCAACTGGACAACGAGTCCTCCCAGTGCAACCCCCCAGCGCCATTCAGCGCCCCTATCCAGCCCTAGCCCGCTATCCACCACTCATAGCTCTCCCGTCCGCCTGAAACGTCGCCACTATAACCGCTTGCTAGCGACCTTGTGCTAGGATGGCTCCATTCATCTCAAGGCGAAGAGCTGGTTTGGGGCTTTCCAGGAGCACACAAGCGACCACCAAAGCTCCACAACAAGTCCATTGCGGACGTTTTTATTGACAAGGATTCGGTTCCACGCGAATGCAGCGGTTGCGCCTTCCTAATCTGAGCCATGGAGACTCACTCCTGCTTCCCGTCTTTTCACAACACCATACTCCAGCGTCACGATATGAACACAATATCCCACGCTCCTCCGTGAATTCCCTCCAGCGCCCAATCAAATCGCATCCAAGTAGGCGAAGGCTGGTTGGCCTGCCTGTTGATGAGGGCTAAGCCACAGTACTACAAGCTGCAGGCAGAGGGCTGAGCAGTATATCTAGCCTCGCGCTGCATTGCATCCCCATATTTCCACCTTTCCCCTCCTTCGCCCTCGGCAACCATGGAGCCAAATGTACCCTCTCCCTATCTTTACCAGCCGTTGCTAGCAGCGCCGAACAGTATCCGCCTCCTTCGACTTCTTCCAGATACCGACAAGGCTGAGATTCGGTGCGAGATTTTCAATTACCAGTTGAAAGCAGAGCGTTCTTCCGGTCTCTACGAGGCATTGTCATATGTTTGGGGCAATTCACCAGAGCGCAAGAGATTAATCATCGGCGGCCGCAATGGTGCTCAGGCCTACCTCGACGTTACGACCAACCTCTATGCCGCGCTCCGTCGACTTCGAGACCCAGATGTGGAAAGAATCGTCTGGGTCGATGCTATAAACATCAACCAAGATGACCTCGAGGAGCGTGGAAGTCAAGTCCAATTCATGGCCAGCATTTATTCTTTTGCTAGTCGGGTGATTGTTTGGCTAGGAGAGGATGATAGTGGTGCGGCTTTCGAGCTTATACGAGAGGCTGCAGATGGACACCAACGTAACGCCGACAGAGGCAGGATCTCGCATGATGGAGACAGCGGAGAGGTACCCAGCGGGCCCAAAGCTGAAGAGCTGTTAGGGAAATCCCGAAAGCGAAAGCGAAAGGCAGATGCCTCGCATGTAAAAGGGAACGAGAGAGAGATGGAGGCGATTGACCGAAATAACGGAGGGGCACTTTGCGTGCTGAAAGAGGAAGGAACGCCATATCAAGCATTCGAGATCAGCAAAGAGCCTGAAAATGGAAGCCATGGTCGGAAATTCGGTGAACTTGTGACGCTGCTGAAATTGCAATGGTTTCGCCGAATATGGGTAAGATACCTCGACACTCCCTATGATACAAAATACAAATATTGACACTCGACCAAGGTTCTTCAAGAAGTTGCAGCCGCACGCTCAGTTCTATTCATCTTCGGACATGAGGAAATCACTGGAGGCGTATTTTGTCGAGGTCTCCAAGCCTTGAAACAACATTACGAACACGATACCACCATGCAAGGCCTTGTTGGATCTATCATTCAATTGGTAGATTGGCATCCTGTTCACGCGGGTATTAAGCATGTGCCAGGCATCAGCAAATCGTCTCGTCTCAACATCTTGCCCTTGCCCGAGCTTATAGACATGTTCCATTCCCATAGTGCCACTGATAGACGAGATAAGGTGTACGCCTTACTCGGAATGAGCACTGACAGCTTTGATACGACATTGCTAGACGCCGACTATAATAAGCCTTGGTCCACGCTCTTTCGGGACCTTGTCCAGACAATTCTTGGCCCTCAGGTAGAGCTAACTGTTTCGGATTCTATGGAGCTAGCAATCATAAGGGTCAAAGGCTTTCCACTTGGGATTGTAACGTCCGTCGAAAACAACATCGATTCAAGCGGCCGACAAAGAATCCGAGTGGAATCCGATCCCTTCCCCCCGGTGAGCCAGCCCGATCAGCCCACATGGAATGCCCATTGGGCTATTCACAGTACGACCAATTCTATCGAGAAAGGCGATATTCTATGCCTTTTGCAAGGGGCACAGGCTCCCACCATCGTTAGAGTTCATAAGGATCACTGTTCAATCATATCCGCTGCTATTAGACCGCCCAAAAAGGTCTGGGCCATGAACGTCAACCGTAGGGGGAGCAGATATGGACCCCACGACGTAGATATGATCGAGTGGTCCAAAATCTCACAGCAAATCACAGAATTCCCTCGAGATTTTCTTCTTACATGGAACTGGGAGCTCATAAAACAAAGTAATGAAATGCACACACAGTCACGACAGATTGTTTGTGAAATGTCAAGCAAAATCACATCGGCTTTGGACGACGTCGAGAGTGAATTACAGAGACTACTAGTCACGGCGCTACTACTGGAGCATATGCAGGACCAAGTTTCATTAGGAAGGGTCCTGGAGCATGTGGCGCAACTGGAAGTGTCCAGCAAAGCTCCTCCGCGTCTATTAGCCATCTTCCGAAAATTCCGCCTAGTTTATCGATATTGGAACTCATACGTACATCTAAAAGAATCCCTTTACAAGTTGATCACACCCGAGAAGGAGATGTATTCTAATGACAGAAGTATAGTGTCATATCTCCAAAGACGAACGCAAGAGCTTGATCTTGTCGGTGTTCTTTCGGTTCTTGAAAGTAGACGCGAGGAGATAGCCCGCTTCTCAATCGCGATGATGGAACCCGAGCCATCCTTCAACACCAGATCGAATTCCTTCGACTATAGCCGAGCGGTTTATTTAATAATTCGACTCCTAGAGGGAATAACTGTTTCAGAAGAGGACCTCATATTCGCCGCTTGCCACAAAGCAGGCCGCTCAATGATGGAAATCCTCATTCGCTACAGACCAGACGATGCCCATGTTCTCGAGTCAACAATCAAGGCGGCTGCTGGAAATGCGTACTCTGACGTTTTAAGCACTATTTTCTATCACTGCCAGGATCAAGTCTTAATCACCGAGGAGATTCTCGTAGTAGCGGCTGAGAGTACTTCTCCTAAATGCTTTGGCATAATCCTAAAATGGCCGCTGGCAAGCCCACCTCGGATAACATTAGCGGTAGTAAAGGAAATAGCGAAAAACAAACATTGTGGCCCAGCATTACTTGAGCTCGCCTTCAACTATGGGCTACACCAGCCGCCACTCACTCAGGAAGTGCTTGGCATAATAGCACAGAACGAGGATAATGGAATCAAGATGCTTGAAGTGGTTTTCCGCAAGAGCAAAGACATAGAAATTATATCTCGGGCCCTGGAGATTTCTGCATCACTTACCAGCAATGAGCACTCTCCTTGGTCTAGGCTTTTGGTTTGCTACAAAGAGGCCCAACTCTTGGGCTATTTTGAAGGAAAGTCCTATTCAGGAATTTTAGAGACTCTATATCACCTTAGCCGTGATATGAGCATCGAGGAACAAGAGAACTACGAGCATGGATGCCCTTCGTCGGCGTTGAGTCGGGATGTCGAGAATTCCGGTATATCGACGCCAGGGGAACTCATTTTAGAGAGAGCATACCGTTTCTATATTAACATGTTTTTGGTAGAGCCTTCGCCATGCTAATTATCAAGATGCGCATTGAGATAGCCAAGAGCCTCTCGGCGTGATCGTATGACGGTGTCCTCCAAAGGTGGTTTGACGAATCAGTCCCTCAAGATCGAAAGCGACTCCAGTGTAGCCAGGAATGAAGGTTGTGCTCTAAATGCAATGATGGACATAATTCAAAACTGAATAACAACGTGACTCTACTTTCCCAGAAACTCCGAGATCATGCCAAGCCGAATCTTGACACTCCATGAATGGGACGTGGAGCCAAATATGCATCAAGCTCCCATTCAAACTCCCTCAAAGTCTATGCCCTCAAACAGCAGAGTCTCCCTCATTCCTGTCCTCGTCGACACTCGCGCGCGGTGCCCCCTCCCCATCAAGCAACGGCTCATATCCACCCCTCACCCCTCTCTTTACCGCCACCGTGAACGGGCCATACTGACATTGCGGGCACGAGGAAGGGTAGCTCGCGCCGGGGGCGATAGCTTCAGAGAGCTGCTGGGCAGTGAAGTAGACGTGAACGAGACTGCAAACCACGGTCAGGCCCCAACTACTCAAGCACAGAAACGGCGTGGGGCCAAGGGGCAGACTTACAAGTTGCAGAGGAGGAAGTTGGTCCCGTACGTCCCGAGCATGATCATCTCGCCGCTTGAATCCGGCAGGAATATCCACGTCAGGATCAGCAGCACCAGCAGCCCGATGGCCAGCAGCACGTCGAAGACGAAGTGGATGGGGGTGCCGGTCAGGCCGGAGGACTGGCACCCGCATTTCTTCTCGTTGGCGAGGAGCAGCGCGGAGAAGGCGGACGAGAAGAAGAGCGGGAGGATACCGAGGGCCGGGAGCACGCCGTGCGAGACTATGCCTTGGATGAGGAGGATCAGGAAGGCGGGGGGGAAAGTCGCGATGGAGATGGCGCGGAGGGTGTGCGCCGTCGATTTTGTGAAGATGGTGAGGTTGAGAAGGGGGCCGGCCATGGTGGGTTTGGTGCGGGGGACGGAGACGGCTGTCATGAAGTGGGGGGTTCAAGATATCGCTATGGAGGGTATGCGAGGTGGAGAGATCTAGAGGTGCAGAAGGGTTGATTGAGATGTGCTTTCCACGGGTCGCAGCATCGATGATTTATGCATCATGGTACTTCCTCTGTACTTGGGCTTACATGTATATCGACTAGGCAGCCACTTTTCGCCATGGCCCCACAGACGCGGCGCAGGAGAATCCTGCGAGTGTATTTGCTTACAGCGTATGGCTTTGTTTGGGGCGGGGGGGAGTGGCTCAAGGCTGGTGTGCAGAGCGATGGAGCGATCGGTCGTGGGGCGAAGCGTGGCAGCGCAAGGCTCACTTACGTTGGGGGCGCATTTTCACCCGAAAGAAGTCGATGGTCGTCGGGGAGTTCTCGGCGGATGTCTTTTACTAGCATGAGACTGAAAATCCATGTCTTGTTCGCTCTAGTGTCCGCGTAAGAGAATGAAGGGCTTTGCGCGGTGGTCGAGTCTTGAGGCGCGTCGAGTCCAAATTGGGGTTAGCGCTGTCAATCCTAGCTTATGGCTGCAAAGGTAGATCAAGAGGGCTATACTTAGACCGTCAATCAATCCCTAATCGGTAGTCAAGCGAGGGCATTGTTCCTAGGATTGCCGTTTACGTGCTCGGAAATTACGCCGATGATTTGGGAAATGTGGGATATGTATATTTTCAGGCTCTACACGTGTGCCTACATTTGTATGTCGGGAATCACAGCACTGCGGTACCTGAAATCCCTAAGACAGGGCTATAACTTGTAGCCCTACATAGTACAAGAAATTGGACAAGAGAAGAGGATAAATAAGGAGGTAAAATAGGGAGATAAAATAGAGTTACAGAAAACTCACGGCCTAATATTGTTTCCCGAAGCCCAAAGCACTTCTACATTATATTTAACCCCCCTCACCCCTATTTGGAGTGCTTAAACCGGTGGCGAGGCTTTACATACTACTTAGTGTTTGCGGATATTCCATCCCCAGTAGCTTTATGTTTCTTTCCACTGCCTTAACGAACAACCCTCGGCCCCCCTCCAACACTCTTGCTCCGCTAGATTTCCAGACAGGTTGCTAAGAGAAGTCGATGTAAACGGATGGTCCTTCCGGAGAGTGGCTTGTCTTGATAGTAAGATAGGTCTAAGAATTCCCTTCACTCTCCTCCAGCTTCCCTTGAAACGCATAGATGACCGATACGTCATTCAAAGCAAGGACGGTCGATGGATGGTCCTTTCTCGAAACTCTTCCTCGTGTCTCCTTCACATAGAGAGCTTAATTTTGCGGCTTCATCTAATCGCATCTGCTCTTAATACAGATCCCACTAGCCATTAGAATCTTGCTTTCGTTAGCTACCTATTTACACATCAATTTACAGCCCTAATTTACCGTTTTCTATCCTATTGACTCATTTGTGAGTCGCTGTAAGTTGTCCACATATGATTTCCATAGCTAGTTTGGCTAACTTACTGCTTTGACTCCTAGAAAAGGTGAACTTACCATCCAATTTTAATAAAAACTAAAAAAAAAAGGCGCGCAAGAAAAAAGAGAAGTTCACAAGACCTCTTGAAGAAGAGGCTTGTTAAATCTTCCGCCAGAACTCCACACATAGTTCCAACTCTCAGTGTAGTGGCTGCCAGGTTCCTTTGGAGTTACCCGCAGGGAGTTGGTTAACCGGCAACCTATGTTGACTGGTGTGGATAGCCCGAGGTCATGATCACTTTTGCCATTAGGTTATTAATAGTAGTTTGTACTTATAAAATAATATATATACGGTAACAATGTGTGGGGGATTATTTGTGAGTGAGAGTGGGAGATATTTTTCAGATTGCACGTGTCCTATCCTTTCAGTGGCGTCTCGTCTTGGCATCGTACTTCGCATTCCCAAAGCGCACCAAAATATCAGCTTCACCTATAGCACCTATATTCCCCTCACAGCAGCCATCCAGACATCCTTAAACTCATCCATATTCGTCTCATCCTCAAACCTAATACCACCTTCCATAGAAAATGCCATTTCCCAACTCCCTCCTACACCGCTCAACATGGCGCTTCCTAGGCCTTAGTCTCGCAACCACCATCTTCTCTTTGGGCACTTGGTCACTTCTCGACCCGCTTCCACCCGCCGCCCTCCTTGGGGTCGCCTCTACATTGCCAGAATCCAACATTGTCCTATCAAAAGCCATGATCTTCCTTGGATCACGAAATCTGTGCATTGCGGCGTCTTTGTTTTGGTTGCATTATTTGGGAAGAATGAAGGAAATGGGTGTAGTGTTGTGCTGTGCTACAGTTATTTATGTGGCAGACGTTTGCGTTGCAGTGCAGGGGAGAGGCTGGGATGGAGTGGTGGCCGGGTTGGTGGGGAGTGCGTTGGCCGCGACGTTTGTGGGGTGGGGTTTGGTACAAGGACAGTAAGGAGGAAGGACAGGCGATGATGATATCCATTTGAGATTGTTCAAGGAAAGGAAGGTTGTAAGATAGCACCATGTACTCCGTTTCCACTCTGACATTAACATGGCCGTATCACGTTTTCTTCCACAATGAAAATAGTGTTAAACGCCCCGAACTACAATTAAAGGAATCAAGGATCGGAGATTTCCCCTTAGAATTTGACATTCGAAAGTGTGCCGTATAACGAAATTTAAGATGCCAGACTATGTTCCATTTCAACCCGATTCCAAGAAATACGCCAACCTAAACATATCCTACATGGATCTTCTTGAGCTTGCTTAGCGACTCTTTGTACGCGCTATCTCCGGAGACTATGGCGCTACGTGAACCAGTATTCAATTGAGTATTGCCACATTCGTTGATAAACGTTTGTACACCGGTCATAGTTGCCGCAGGGAATCTCTCAGGCAAGTCAACATCGTTGGCAAGGTCGTCTGTGATATTGATATGCTGGCGGCGAAAACGGTGGCCAAGGTGACTTTGAGCAGGGACAGCTCCCTTTGAAGCAGATCTCGTGCTTCGATGGACAAAGAGCATTCGAAAAGCAGTCATAGAGACGACGATGATGCCAACGCAGGCCTCTACAACACACCAATAAACTTGCCACTGCAGATCATAGGTCTCCGTTCCAGGAACCTTGATGCTATAGATGCGAACGATAGTGATACCGATTGTAACGAAGGAGAGACAGAGCGAGAGACTGAGGTATATCTTAGTCCGGATGGGGATCATGACTTTCCGAAGAATGAGCAGCGGGATGCTTATGACTACAGGGTATCAGTCATTGTAAGCTGACATTTGGTTTGTGTGACTTACTCATTAGGTCTGAGATCAGGTTAAGCAAGCATAATGCATAACTGACGCTGACAGCTCGAGCAAGATGGGTTCCAAAAAGACATGTCACTGAATTAGTCAATATCATCAATCCAGGTGAGAGCGAGACAAAACATACACGCTCTTTCGTCAAAATGAGGACACAACACGAAATTCAAAGGAATCCCAACGGCCCAGTCAAGCAGTGTAAAGACAGTAACAGCCAACCAATACAATCTCAATTTTCCAGTGCGAGCTGTAATATCCTTGAAAAAGAACAAGAAACTGAACTTGACTGCGTTGAACGAGCACCACACCAAGACGTCGAAGGCCATGATTGACTTGTGGAGGCGCATCGCCTTTGGAATGATGGCGGAAACCTTCATGTCAAGAGTGAACTGGCCTGAAATCAAAGATTGCATTAGATACAAGTCATCTATGAAATCGAACATTATGACCAGGCAGGAAATGAGGAGGAGTATGGCGAGTAAAAGCCAGCCATCGTCCCAGGAAAGCCTTCGTTGGTAATGGAGGCGGATCGCGAAGCGGGATATGGCTGCGAGAAGACTGAAGGCGAACAGTGCAGCTATGGACCCCTAAACAGTGGTCAGTGTGTATCTATGGTAGGACAGTTGAATGTGCTCACCTCCGCTGCGCGACGTGTAATTCTCCCTGCATTATCGTAGAGCGCCATGGCGAGAGGATATTGCTATTGAGAGTGGAAATGAAGAGAGGGCGATGGAGGTGTATTGTTGAAGTGGGCGATGACTAAATGCACGTCAATGGTGAATCGTGTTCCGCGAGCCTTGAGTCACTGCATTTGTCCATTGGCGCCCAACATAAAAATATCACCTAAACTCCGCCTACGATCTCCCTAATTGTTGGGTGTATTGTTATCTTTATTGTTGATTTCTTGGCCTTTGGGGTCCATATTTTCCCCTCTTTTATAAGGCGAGATGCTGTCCTATGTGACATTGCAGTATCAGAGATTCCGAGTTTAGTGGGATCACATGGGCTTATATGTAGCTATAATTGAACGTAGAATTTCTTGATGCCAACGCTCTGGATTTGTTCCAGCGACTCGAAATAGATGTCTTTCGTTGTGATTTTACTTCTTGTTGCTGAAAAGAAATTTGCCATTTGTTGGAAAAATTGATAGTCACATCTAGCTAGATTCGATCACCCCTCATAACTGTAGGATGGATATTCAAGATGACCAGATACCCAACAACAATGATGTTGATCGGAGAGTAATGCTGCTGTGCTCTACAAGAGGATGAGCAAACCTTCGCTTAGCTCTGATTGGCCCACTACAATCCCCGAAGAAACTCCGCCCGCACCCGTCCATCGTCAGAACCTCACGTCTGCATCTCCACGCCCACTACCTCGGCCCTAACGAACCCCATACCTCCCTCGCAATGGCGAAAAAAGGTGCGCAGACTCTCCAATCCCCTCTCTTCATATGCCACCCCACGAATAATCCGAATCGCTACCCACAACCTCCACGATAGAAGCTTGGGAAGAAAATGAGAAATTCACGCTGACCGCAATTGAACGACAGCAAAGTCCCGCACAATCATGGTGCGCCTCATATCCATGGCCATGACGGGCTACTACCGGACTCTGATGCGGCCGCGTGTGCATCGCCCGCTCAGCATGATGAAATACGATCCTATCGGTACGGCACCCTGCGCCCATCCGCTCCGGCGCTCGCCATACATCCCTTTAGACTCGATACGAATACTGTAGAGGTTGCGATAGTCTGAGACAGTCGGGTTGGGCCGAGGGAGATGGAAGAGACATGGACAATGGCTAACGCGCTGGCAGTCCGGAAACAAGTCCTCTTTCTCGAGCAGAAGCGCGGCAAGAAATAACGCGTCGACCGAAAGACCCACGGATCTCGAACGAATCAACATGTATGTTTTGGTGTTGAGGAGCGGCGGGCTGAAGGCATGAAGGAGATCGGCGGCCTCAATATCGGGCGGAGGTGCCTGGCCCAAGAGAAGGCTTTGGGGAGCTGAGGAATGTGCACTGTGCATAGAGTACCGCGGATTGAGGGGGTGTAGACATATTGTATCATATATGATGCATGGTTGGCGTTATAAATGGATTACTTTCGAATGGCCATCTCGAAATACACCGAAAACATCTCTTTTCACATTGTGGTATCTCTGGCTAGAATTCTAAAAGACTTGCTTATCAAATTTGTGATTTCATTGAACGATGTACTCTATGAACCGCTCTTATAGTAATTCACGGGGAATTTCAGTATCGGTGCAAGGACGGACAACGGAGTATCCAGTGAAGTGTAAATTTTTAGCTGTCGAGGTGCAGGGTGTTGACAAAGTACGGTCTGAGAAGTATTGGAAGCAGGTTGGGATGTCTCCGTCTCCGTTCGGACACATGGTTGGTAGGGGTATGGGGAACCAAGACCCCATAGCGCGAATTGGGATAGAAACGCATTGAGTTATAACAAGGGCATGTGGAATAGAATGTCGAAATAGGGTTTCTGTATTAGAGTGCGTTCTATTCTAATAATTAGAAGAGGCTTGTACTCACCAAGCGGACTAGCGATGTATCTTACTAGATTTAGTTATACTACTACCTCAAAGAACTTGTACGCTATTTACAATGCATTATTGTTATTAGCAGCTAAGATTATAATCTCCAATCTGACCCTTGCGTGTTCGTTATGTTGCCTCCAAAAAAGCGCCTCCAAAAAAACGCCTTAGAAAAGAAAATGTCATATATGCTGTGTGAATATACCTCTAACGGAAGAAACAGAATTTAGAAAAGCCAACATGATTCTAGTTCTCTCCTGCTAGAAATCATCTGCTGCTTCCAAGACTGTTATCATAGTGGTAATAAATGCACTATCACTTCTGTAGCACATAAAACTAAAAAAAATACTTTCAATATAAATCTTCGATACAACGATGGAGTTTTGACGTGTTCAGTGGCTGGCTGGTTCAAAGGATGCCTAAAAGTGTAAGAGAAACAACAAAAGAAAAGAAGATGACCGGATTTGAACCCACGTATATCAAAAGTTCGGCCAAAAAAATGGTTGCTTCTCTTTGATTGAGCGTGTCATCCTTAGTGCAGGGGCCATGCTAATCTTCTCTGTATTGTTTCATTGACTAATGCCCGAAGGCGATGCAAGTAGTCGATTGTACAATATATATACAGGTGTGAGGAGTTTCACCTCTGTTTGCGCTGTTTTGTTGCGGTGAGTCAACGCGGGGCGCGTGTAGCGGTGGCGACGACGACGTTAGTGCTACTTTAGCGGGGAGAGGCGTCCTGGACCAATAGTACTGGTAGCTAGAATATTTGGTGGTTTGAAGGAATCAGGCAGTGAAAACATGTCTCGGATCACGTGACTCGAGATTAGGATGTTCGTCTTTTGCTAATGACCAAGCCAATCTGAGGTATATATGCTGATATATATGGCCGTCGATACTGATGCGGAAGACGAAAGCGATAGATTGATGCTGCCAGAAAGATGGGATATCCGGGGTCGTCGTCGTGTTCTGGAGAGGTGCCACACTGAGTCGTGTTAGTGAATTCTTTATAAGAGACAGAATGTGTACTTACCGTGAAATATCATAAGAACCTTGGGATCTAAATAGCAATCAAGAGCAGTTCAAAATAGCATTCGATCGTCGAAGGATCTGTAGTCAGTATCACAATATCACGGAAGGAACAAAAGATGTAAGAGCCCAAAAGCCAGCAACCACATAGAGCATATCGGTGCAGTCGTAGTCGCGGTATCTTCTGGCGTCTCTCTACTAGACACACGTCGATAGGGACATTCGGGCCGGGGTTGGGCAAGCTTTCTCAGCATCTGTTCGACGCAAGATTTTACAGGGCCTGCACCTTCCTGTGAAAGCAAATGTGTGTCATAGTAGCTAAAGCAACTTCATCTAGGCCATTGGAGAATACCGGACATCCTGATACACATATAACATGTGTGAATGATGTCGATATTCTCCAGGCCGGTAAATAGAAAAGATAAGAGAGAAAAGACACGGATAGGCACTAAGATAGCGGGATGGGATCTGGCGAAGGTTAGTATATGTGCTCGTCGAAAGCAATGTAAAAGCTTGCTTACCACAAGATTGCACAACGTAAGCTGAGACGTCACAGCAGCTGAACATTCATGCATGTCAATTGAATGAAGCAAGTGAGATGATGAGTAGAACCGGGGTTTTCGTACTCGAGACTTGAAGAAACTAGAAGTATATTAGCATGGGTTCTGTTCTCGAAAGCGGCGGTGTACTTATCTGCTAGAAAATTGCTCGCAGTCAGGTAACCTTTGACCGCAAGCTGAGATCCCCCAGCAACCAAATATGTACGAGAACAGTCAACCTCTCATGCCATCGATGTACGCTGACACTGGGGTAAAAGGCTCTCGCCTACCTAGGCATTTAGACACTGACGTGTCTATGGCGAAGCAACCATCAAATATTCCTAGGCTTGTTGATCTAGGCTCCCGATGTAAGACGATGATATGAGAAATCATGTCCATCTATCCAGGCCATATATATTGCCATCAATAGCGAACGAGAGGCCTAGGGTTCACAAAATGATCTGTGGAATCATGTTCGTAAATATAGGCCGAATGATCTGAAGAGTACGATAAGCTGGAAATCCTCCTTACTGGTTGTGTGCGATCGAAAACCCCACTCTACAGCATTGAGTATGAGGCAGTGTCAAAACAAGAGGTCTTGTTTAGAGTCGACGCTGTGGCGGTGTTTCAGTACAAACGAGGAACCATACTGCCTTGTAACTTAGCTAGCTCTCTGAGACCCCTGTAGTTCCTGCTAATCTTGTCGAGGCCGAGCCGTCTGCAAGCAGGACATAGGGATCATGGGTACGATGCTAGGATTTGTGCTCAATTACCAATATCGAATCAGTAAAATGATCTCCAGATATTGAGATTAGGTGGGTTCGAGATAATACAAGAAAGACAGTCGAGCTTGGGGGACAGAACTCGACGCGTGCGTGAAGAGAAGGACTGTCGGGGTTTTAGTATTAGGTCGAAGTCTTCGCAAATGCGTCGGGGGGTACTTCTCTGCTAGCTTTCTGCTTGAATCATCCAGTTATCCTCCAAACAGGTCACTATTGCTCAATTCTGAATGCCCGGTCTTGTAAGCAGGGATGAATGGTTGAGTAGTAGTTACTCTCGTGTGACGAGTAACGAAGCCGGCGACCCTGCAGATCTTAAGTGACGTCTTGTAATCTTGGTGGTCTGCTTCAAGGGATATACCTTATGAGATATCGCCTGAGGAACGGTGTGTCGAGGTGGAGCGCATGAGCGACAAGATATGAATAGGGATAGCCGGTGTCGCTGACTCGTTGGCGCAAGATTGTATCTAGTCAGTAGCATGATAAGTAAGGCAGAAGGGAAGTCTCACCAGAGGACACCATACTGATCAATGCTAGGATCGAGATATTCAGGATGCCCGGTCGCCCAAGTCGCTCAGATCACTTGACACCCACACGCGTCGTCGCAGCGTAGGTGTTGAGGCACTTTGAATAAACTGTTGGACCACGTCATCAGCCAGTGTCTCGAGTGCAATCCGCGCCCTATGGGTTGTTAGTAGTACTACGCAGAATTGTCAGGTGGTGACGGCAGTGAAGTGTTGTTGAGCTATCCTAGACAAAGCGAAGGCAGGCTGTCGGCAGTAAGGTGATGAGGGTTTATACTCGCAAGAACTAGAGTCTGGATTGCTCATGGTTATGTTTTCTCCGTCGCTCGAAACCTTGTCGTGAGTGCGAAGAGTGTCTGGTCACGGTGGCGGGTCTGCGATATGTGTAGCCTGCAGCGACGTAAGCAGTGGTGACAGGGAGGTGCTCATACTTATTAAAGCATGCTGCTCTTGTTAAAAGAGCATCGGAGTATCTGCAGTTAGCTTGAGAACCACTTGCGGGATGGTATATCTCGCCGTCGCCTGAGCTGCGAGTGAGGCCAGCGGCTGTGCCATGGTCAGAGAGGAGGAAGGGGGCGATAATGCACGACAGTGAGATCTTCAGGAGTACGATGGAGAAGATGCAGCGTGTAAGAAGCTGTTGAGGGCTGTTTCTGTGGTGGTGGGTGTGGTGTTGGGCGTGGTGGTGGAGGAGGAAGAGGGAAGTGGGCGAGTGGACCTGAGGAGATTTTGTGTTGTTGTGGCAAAGGCGGCTTGCGGGCTAGTCTTGCAAGAACCTCTCTCGGGGTGACAGGGACAATAAGGAATGGAGGCACATGTAGAACGTAGAACGAGGAATGAGAGACAACCAAAAGATATATATCATGCTTCTAAAACATCTTGCATACCCCGATATGACCTCGCTGTGCTGTCTTGAGTGCCCTTTGGACCGCAAGAACCATGCAGATGTGACGGCGGATCCAACAGAGCTTCCCATAGAACGTGTCCCTTGACGGCTTTATGACTCTTTAATCTAGTGCAAGATAGAACCCCCGTCACTATGAACCTCCAAAGAGAGAATTGGGCACGAGGGAAATGGTGCCAATCCGATCTTAACTGCTGTAGCCTATGCAGCCCCAATTGCGTTGATATCGATTTTGTGGGAACGCTCGGGCCAGCACCCAGGGCGCCGCGCAGGGGTGTTGTTCTTCTCAGGGCCAAACTTAGTTGGCGAATACCAGCGACAAGTTGTCAGGGAGCGATTTGCTTGATTACCGGCTGGGGCGGTTGTAACTTATCTTGACTTTGAAAATCTCCTACCCTTGCGGTCTTGGTTTGGTTTGATATGGTCCAACTCATTCGGCTCTGCCAGAGCAAGAGCAGGCGCAACATGATGGAGGCACGGCCGCCAGTCGACTCAACACCACACACCAACTCCCGATGCCAGCAGCAACAACACCAGCGAGAGCCATGAATAGCGGTAGGAGGGACATACGGCGTAAGTCTTTGTTGAACAATAAACGAGCCATCTAAACTCCCCTACACTGCGCGTTAGGAGCCTCAACGTTCGAAGCGGAGAATGGAAGCGCGAGTTTTTCCCAGCCCGTACTGAGCATACCACGATATCTTACAGCAATGGGAGTCTCGCTAAACCAGAGAGGACACAGAAGAGCCCGTATGGACCTTGACGACGGTGGTGGCGGTGGCGGGGCAGCCGCCGACGACGACGAGCTGTTCATTCAGCGCCGGTAAGATGAATCTATTCCTTGAGCAGCTGTAAGCTCGACGGCAACCGAAATCCCCTACGGCTTTCGCATCAGGAATCCAGTAGGACATGCGAAAGACTCCCAGTACGGTATCCCTCCTCTTCCTACTCACCTCCGCATCTCTGAGCGTCGTCTACCCTATAGATGGTTAACAACAAGCAGCGACAAACACTATGCCCGGTAAACATTACGACAACACTGAGGAACAAGGCACATGAGTAGCAGGGAAGCAAGGCCTGCATGGTTTCATACGTGCCTGCAAATACTGGCCTTGCGCAACCTGCAAGACGCACGCCGGGAAGCCGGCGATGCCATCGCGCAAGCAGCAGTATGGACTGCAGAAAACTGAACGGAAATGTACAAGGGGCTTGACAATTTGAGATGACATTAAGAACGGGAAGACCGAAACGATACACCTACCTATGGACCATCACCTAATCTACCACTGCGACGACACAAACAAGGCCTGCGATTCCAGTCGAAAATTCTCTTCATTACCAGGTGAGATACGCCCATAGCAAACCCAGCTCGCATCGGCAAAGCAAGGCAAACAAGCGATTAATTCCAACGATCAAAGTCCTCGCAGATACCTAGCCTACATAAGTGCTGCCATACGGCACGTAACCCAGACTGGTAGGAAAATATCGGGGAGTGGCCAACGAAGACAATGAGTTAATAGGAAATTATGAGGGCAACAAACCAAGAGCGTTAGAGAGCAGGGGCATCCAGTAGCATACAAAAGCTACCTCGCAGCATCTCCCGGGGATGTATGCTTCAATATTAGAAGGCTCTTATCTACCTCTTAAGATAGGTCCGAGTTGGACGGATACGGTGCATCGAGAAGAACGGCAGGAAGAAATTTTAGCATCGGACGAGTACGCGTAAACTCAGGCTGATGAAGATTTTCGAGGGGGATAAAAGTCGAAAGATAAGGGGAGCGCTGATGCTTAACAGGTGCTTTGTCCTAGGATTCCTTTCCAACGATCGATCAACACAAGAACTATCCTTTAAGCAGCTGATTTAGGATAGACAGACACAACAAGCGAACGAGCGATACGAGCGATACGAATAGTCAACGATGTCATCGGGGTCTATTATTTTCATTACATCTCGACCCTGATGTATTGTGAGCAATAGCCCAGAGGTCAAGAGAAGGAGGGACCTAGGGAATGGAATGAATTCAAAAAAGGCCAACCTCGTCACAATGGTCTGGAGAGACGACCAATGTTATTCTGCTTTGTGCACCACGGCAAAAGCTCCAGATGACAAAGGAGAGATTTACTGACCGTGGCATAGGTTCTCGAACCATATGACTCTGTTTCTGAAGCTGTTGTAACGTAAGCAGCTATTCATGACCTGGAAACAATCACCAGCTATTACGAGAAGGATGCAGAATTACTAGGTGTAGTCAAAAAGATTTCCTTCGAGCTTATTCGCCATCGTCATCGCCGCCATTACCATCTCACCGCGGGCAAAGGACAGGTTATACTAACCTTTTTATAGATAACAATCCTTTTTAACGAATTGTTATTGACCCTATTTCAATATGAGCATGTGTACCAAAAGGTTTGCCAAGGTTACGTAGGAAACTTGAAAGACTCAGAGATTGTTATCCACAGAATAATTCGGAAAGAGTTATCTTTTAGTTGGGTTTGATCATCATGGAAGGGGCAGACTGAAAAGGATTACACTAACCGATACTTAGGCTGACAGCTCATCAGAGTAAATGAGCACACCCTGCGGTAATCGAACCATCCTGGATTTAAATATGAACAGATACGCAATTCGGGAGTAGGAGATACGCAATTTGGTATCCAGTCCGCGGTCACCTCTACAAGCAGTTCAGAAGCGAAAAGAGGCTAGATCCTACCTTACGAAAGCCTCACTCCGTCGCCTCGACGTACTATCATACGCAAGACAAGGCTTCCCATACTGGCGATCTCTTCAAGTGCATCGCTTGCATATGTTCGATCCTACTTGACTTTGTCAACCAATAAATTCTAGAAGCACGGCGGCGTATTCTTAAATGAAACAAAAGCCTCAAAAATAAATAAACTCGAAGAGCAGGGAATGTACAAGAACAGAAAAAGTCTAGTGGTACGCAAGCGGACGGGCGTTTCCACAAGGGACTGTTATCTTGTGTCGACGTGGCATAATTAAGACGCACCAGCAACGTCACATATGTACCTCCCCCGCCGTCGGGGTGACCATAGGTCTCGATGTTCGGTACAGCTTCTCTTTGTTTGCTTGGTTCCTATATCCCATAGATCACGGTTTTCGTTCATCTACGATGGGAATAGCCGATGGCAATGATTATGGAAATAAAGAGGATGAGGAGAAGAGCTGTGTGCGTCCACGGTCTTCGAAAGAGCCTTGAAATGACTAAGAGCAGAAGCACCCTTAAAATAATCTGGATCAAGTGTCAGCAATTGCTACTTTGCTTGAAACCATCAAGATATCAAAATTAACAAAAAAAAAAATGATTGGTATGTACGAGCATCGAAAACCTCTAGCCGTATAGCGGATAGGCGCGCTTTCCTGGCAAGGGTTCTATCGTGCGTCGACGCAGCTGTTAAAAGAAAACTCCCTCGCCATCAGGGAGTGATAAAAGATACTACACGATAATTCCCCCAGATACCACAAGCTGCGATTTTCGTTCATCTAGGCCTGACTATCTGAAAGATAGGGTTCATGAGTACGATATGGGCCGAATTCGCACTCATTTACCAAGGCCAGTATATAGAAGAGGTGGAACGAAGCGACAAGGAAGATGAATGAGACAAAAGGATAACAGAGACACAGATTCAGAACGTACTGAGTGCCAGTTGTGGGTATTGTGTCCATGGTCTATTGTCGATGGAAAGAGGATCGAAAAAAGTAATGGCTGACGAAGAGAGTGGCAAGGACCAGGATAGTCCGAAATACCCATGCCATCTTATCCGGGCGTCGTTTTGGTGATCTATCAGGGAATTTTCACAGATTTAGCCCGGTTCTATCTGTCAGAACGAAAAGAAGAGAATGACGTAGGAGCATGAAAAAGGAACTACTAACTTTGACTGGGCTTAATGGGATAGTATATCCAGCCTTGGTCTTCGTCAGTGTCACTCGTTCAAGAGGCAAGAAGGGTTGTGCTAAACCCTAACCCACTTCTTTTGAATACTGTCTGCTATTTCAGACAAGCTTAGCTTCAAGCCTCAAAGTTGCGTCCCCAGACTTCGGTCAAGGGAGAGCATGTGTTATTTCTCTTATGGAGAATCCCCGGGAGGTTACAACACGAAAAAGCCGACGGTGGTAATGTTATGAGGAGGCTCTGCTGCCGCTTTTGTATCTATTGCAGTGAAAGGTGTGGCATGGAGGATATCGGGACAATTGAGACTTTGAGAAGGCATAAGTATAAGAGCTGAGGGTCGTTATGTCTGAGGTTCAGACTAAGAGAAGTATCACTCGTCCAAATGTTAGTCAAAGTACTAACAAGATCCTAGGTCTCAGGCTGCCAGTTTGGTTTGACTCCAAGGCGTACTCACCTGGCTGAGTGCGCACGGAGACCATGCAAATGCTAAGTCACCGAAAGTCGAAAGCCGCAATATCGGTCAACCAAAGTCGCCGTCCGCTCGCAAAAAGAGTTCATCGTGCCAGAAAGCTATATTCGAGTTGTCTCCTCGTCTTGTGTGACAATGATGTCCAGGCTACATGGCATAGCAGCGAGTGCTCCGACTGTTCTCAGTGATCTCCATGTTAGCGTCGCCAGCGGCAGTTACGAATATCTCGATAGCCTTAACTCAATAGTCGCATCAGTATCATGATGTACATGTTGATGTTAATAGAGCACTCGTTGTCACAAGTGACGTTAGCAAGTCCTTCGAGGGGCCCAGCAAGGCCTCGCCCGCAAGTACCTCGGGCCTAACAACGCAAACACGGACGGTGAGTAGGATCCACGAAGACTAGACTTACTCTTCAATTTGTGCAGACACTACTGCGGTGCGTTGTTGTGGGGCGTTGTAAGTGAGGAGGCCGAGCTCACTGAGGACGCTTTCGCGAGGGCAGCGCCACGAAGATGAACGAGAAGAAGCCAAAGGAACTGAAATTGTTATGGATATCCCTCACGGTCAGATCCGAGCCATGGTTTAGGCCGACGCTACTGTGTACTGTGACGACGTCGCGCGCACCTGGCCGCTTTCCAAGTCCACTCGGAAGAGACCATGGTGGATGGCAGCATGCGCAGTATGAGCGCCACCAAGGCACGGAGCTGCTTCTCATTGCCCTTACAGATGATGGGCTATGGTCTCGACTCGGAGAAAAAGAAGTCGTGGTAGATCTGAGTGAAAAGAGCGTGGAACTCAAGCGGAACCAGCTGCGAACGGCAGAGGATGTATGACAATAATGCAAGCGACAAGAGGATCCCAGTAATTCAGAGGAGGGCCTAGATGGATTACCGAAGGTATGTCGAGGAGATGGTGATGGTTTGGCTGGGGGTTGCGGAGAAAATGAGAGTAGTGGGAGGGGATTTTGTTGAAGGCAATAACAGGCGACCCGGCCCGTGCGGGCTCCTTACCGCCATAGCAACACACAAAGAGAGCGGGCTCCGTACATTCTAAAAGGAAGTCGGGTACGAACAGTGTGCTGGCATAATACACCACCCGCCACCTCATTGAGCCAAGTCAGCTAACCAAGTCCAGTATATGTAATGATCCGTTTTAGTTGTTCTATCCGTACACTAACCTACTCCATGTTGTCATTGACATAAGGTCTACCGTCCGCACGCAAGAGAGCGCACCCCCAGGTGAGGGAAGCCTAGTTCGATGGCCCTGTGACAGCGCGGTTCCAAAAGGCCCATGTTGATGATGCTCCTTACATAGCCCCGATTGCATCAATAACATTCCCCTCCGATCATTTCATGGCATATTTTTCTATTGCTGCACAATAGAAATAATGGGGACGCACTCCTCCTTCTCGAGAGAAGTCAGCATTCCTGCAACACAATAGGCCATTCGCGACTTACGAAAACATGAATACACATATTCGGCCTTCGAGTTGTGGATCCTCCGGAATTACTGCTAATGAGACCTTGCGCTAGAAAACCCTCCTCAGACAGCGACCGCTCCGTAAATCACCTTCGAACTCGGATTGATATCGCAAAGGACTATTTTCCCAATTCACGGCGAAAGCTAAGCTCGTAACGACCCGTATTCCGCTGGCCTGCTTGCACGATGTGAGCATAAAGGTTACATGGCCGTAACGAGAGACAGGAGACTTACTTCTGGTACGAGGAAGGCGAGAGGTTTGGGTGCCCGAGCTAGTCGCCGATGACCTAGAGGAAGAGTGTGTGGGCTCCTGTGAATGAGATGGAACGCCTGGGACGACGCGGTCGCGCGACTGATCACCTCTAGGAGTAGCAGATGGAATAGATTGGGCCGGCTGTTCGTGTCTCTTCGAGCGCGTATTTCGTCCAGTATAGCCTGCAGAGCTCTTTCGTTTTCGACTAGACTTCTGGTCCAGCACCCGTGGCGCATCATCTCCACGGCCAGGAGTAGATGAGAATATCATTTCAACATGGTTCCCGTAGATCGCTGTTGTCTTGGAAGATGGCCGATGAGCATGGTCCGGAGAGCTCGTCATATTGAGGCTCACCTTTTTGCTCCGCTGAGATGAGCTCGGATGAGATCGTGAAGATTTAGAAGAGACAACATGTTCCTGACTTGCTTGATCAAGGACTGGGAATTGTCTAGGAATAGGAAGGGCCACCATACGAGAGGCTGTATTCGCTCGCGATGTCGATCGATCATAAGAGTGAGTTTCCTGGATTGGCACCTGGGCAGGCCGGCTTGGAGTCTGTATATTGCTCGGTTTAGAGGGCAGTCTGTTTTTTCTTGGTGTACGACTTTCAGCAGCACGCGTTGGGCAATTTGGTTTCGACTCTGGGCCCTGCAGTATGCTGAAAATTTGAGGATCGGGATCGGAAAGAGAGGAGGTTGAACTCCTTTTACGACATGTACTCGGACCCAAATGCTGGTTGAAACTCTTAAATGTCGTCAATGGACCCTCCGCCTGAACGTCAGGTACGACTTCAAGACCGGGTTCAAGAATGCTCACTCCATTCATGTCAAGTCGCTCTCTTGTACCAAGATCATTGGCGAATGAGGCATCAGCTAGGTCAAAGTGATCAGACCATTCGTCTTCGTACTGAACAGTCTCAGCAGCCTTCAAACCCCCAAGAAGAAGATTTTCCTGACCGCCAGAGAGCCCTTCGACGGTGGAAACTGTTGCGCTCCGACGATTGACCTTCTTTTTCGGGGTTGAACCGTGAAGGTCCTGCGAAGCCGTCGAGGTAGTTATTGTTGTCGATGATCTTTGATGAGCCTGAAGCTGGGAGAACTCACGGGGCCCGATGTTCTGACGATTCTGTTCCACGATCTCCTCCCGGATCTCTTCCATTCGGCGTTGGAGCTCCTGGTCGAATTTCTGTTTATATTCGTTTTCCATCTTTTGTTGGTTCTGTTGGACCTTTTTTTGAGTAACACTCTTGTAGGTTTCGAGTGCTTGCTCAATCTCTTTTCCGATCCGTTGAGTATTTGTTTCGGACGCCTTCAAAGCAGCATTGGCCTGCATCAAACGGTTCTGCAAGTCACCAATCTCGGCGCAGAATTCTGCATTTGCTTTCTTCCGGTCTCCATCAACCTCAGTTAGCGTGCGCTCCGACTCTTGCTTCATTGCTTGTTGGGCAGTTTGGAGTCCGGCAATTTCTCGTCTTAGTCCCTCCAACTCGCTGGAAGCCTTGGCCTGGGCGTTCTTCAGCAAAGCCTCGATGGAACGAGATCCTTTCAAGGTTGATTCCAAGTCTTGATTCTGATTCTTCAACTCCGCGATCTGGTTCTTCATTTCTTGAAGAGTAGTCTCCATCTTCCGATTCTCGGCTGACTGATTATCTGCCTCTCTTCCAAAATCCTGGATAGTGGATTGGTTCTCGATGCGTTGATCTTGAAGTTGTTTTATTGACACTTGGAGAGCAGAAGCCTCGTTTCGCAAACTAGCGTTGTCTTGTCGTAAGGTGCTGAGTTCTTGCTCTTTTACCTGGACTGCGTCATCTTTTCGCTTCTGTTGGCTCTTGAGATTTGCAATTTCAGTCGAGGCGCTCGAGCTTTCTTCTGCTACTCGCTGCAACTTCTTGAGCTTCGACTCGACGTCGGTCTTCTCCTTACTCAGACTCTTCATCTCGGATTCAGCACTGCGTAGCTGTTGTTGGGCACGTTGTAAGGCTTCTCGAGTTGCATCAAGTTCGCGGCCAGCAGTCTGTAGCGCCTTCTGCTTGTCGTCTCTCTCAGAAGTCACACGGTGGAGATCATTCATCCATGTGGCTTCCTTATCTTGGACCTTCTTCTGGTAGTCCTTGTCTATTCGCGCATACCTCTCGCTGAGATCCTCCATATCCTACAATTCTAATCAGCGACTGAGGTACGGTCCAGATACCTCGACCTACCTTCCTAAGTTTCTTGAACCGCTTGGCTAGCTCAGCATGCTTTGCCCCGTTCTCCTCGGCCGATTTCTGCGTATGTCAGTATCAAAGATTGCTACCCTCGAGGCGATCTTACCTTCCAAGTCGCAGCTGCGCTCTCTTCCCCTTGTCGAAGCTCTTCGGCATGACTCAGCTTGTCGACGGCCACCTGTAAATCACCATCGGTTTTCTTCAACTGCTCATGAAGTTCGTAAACCTCTCGCTCGACATCCGGAGGGTCTGCATCATGGCTACAGGTCATGTCCCTAAGGGCGTTCAACTCTACCTCCATCTCAGCAGAGCGCGTCTTGAGGTCAGCTTCACTATGGAGGAGACTGCCGACCCGTTCCTCGAGCTTCCAGTAGGCCTCTTTCTGCGATTCGAGCTGCTTCTCCAAATGTTCGTTTGTCTGACGAGCCTTCTGGCACTCCGCTGAAGCCTCGTCATACTTGATAATCTCGACTCTCAATTTCTGCAGCTGGTTGTGAATATAGCCCTGAAGGTCCTCGGACGGGAATTCCTTCTCTTGCACAGAGCGCGACAAAGCTCCGAGCTTCGAATCAATACTATATAATAGTTAGAAACTGTTACACTCAATTATCCATTCCTAGTAACTCGCCTCTCATGCACGAATCGGAGCATTCTTTCGGCTTTCTGAGTATCTTTGGCCGCGAGAAAGGGTGTTGCTCGGAGACTGTGCAATACATCCATGCATTCCTTGAGGCAGGCATCTCGGTTCTTGTCGGCTGTCGTATCATCGACCGAAGTCTGAATGCTGCCGAGCTTATCTATAACAACACTGCTGTTGTTTTCAACATGATGTTGTATGACCTGTAGGGAAGACATGACCCGCTCTTCTAGACACGCACACCTTTTCTTCTCGGCTTCTAGGAGAGTACCCTGGAACTTGAGGTTATTGATGAGATCTTTCCGCTTGTTTTCCGAAAGTTCCAGTTGATGGCTAAAGTCAATCAAGGTTTCTTTCATAGCTTCGCGGCTCTTATTCACGCAATTGATGGTGGTATGAAAATCACTCTCCAGGGAAGCTCTCTCGGCTTCCACTTCTCGGATCTTCTCTTTCCAAGTCTTGTCGTACTCGTCGTGGTAATTCTTGACCGTGGCCTTGACCAATGCGTGGTCATTTTCAAGACCCTTCACAATTTTCTCCAGCTGTTTCACACTATTGGCCTGCCGGTTCACTTTGGCGCGCATGATAACATCTGCGTCTCTGAGGGATTGGATTGTATCCTTATGGAGATCATTGCTATCCTGAAGTGCTGCAATAGTACCTTTGCTCAAATTTATTTCCGTGTCATGAACAAGCTGGCGCTTGACTTGCTCGGCATGAGCCGCCATGCGAAGACTTTCAAGAGCATGGTCAAACATAGAGAACCCAGAGCCATACTCGCTGTTCCCCGACATTGGCATTCGAACGGAGCGCTGTGGGGCCGCAGCATTTCGATTCTTCTTTTGCGGCTTGCCGACCCGACTTGGTCCAGCCCGGCAAGAGACTTCGTGCAAGGCTCGATCGATAGACCTGTCTTTTGTAGGCAGCACTTGCCCGCCACGTGAGATGAACTGAGTGTCACCGGTTGTAGTGGCTCCGTTCTTGGGAATATCAAGAGCTGGGTTATGAGTATCATAGGTTGGGTAATGCATAGCAGTTGGTGAGGCACTCTGTCCTTCGGGGGTGGCCCTGATATCTCTACCGACGTTGTCATGGGCAGAATATTGTCTGGCCATCGGTGAGATAAGCTGTTCCCGATTAACGGAACTGGGATCCTCATCGCTCCCAGTGGGGACAGAATATTGTATGGCAGCTGGCAATTCGGTGTGGTCTTCAGGACTGGGACTCATGTGCTTGTCGTTGTTGACAGAGATGCTATTTTGTGTAGTAACTAGCACATCAACGCGTTCTTCGAGAAAGGGACTCATGTGCTCATGGTCGCTAGAAGGGGCAGCATGGTCGTCTATGGCGTGTGGCATGACGTCCAGAATAGGCTGGTCATTATCCAAGGGTTTTGTTGCACCAACGGGGCGTTTGCCTTGCGGGTTCCTTGGAGGCCAAGGGTCATCACGCTGTTGGGCCAGCGAAGTGTTTCGAGACTTCTTGCGTTTCCTGGCTGTAGGGCCAGTTCGCTTGACATCGCCAGTAGAACCCGGACCAGGCTGGGCTAATTGGGGAATGGAAGTATCCATTTCGAGCTGGCCTTCGTTCGGCGCCTGAGAATGGTCAATCCTTGGATTCACATCCGACTCCTGCTGCATTTGAACATGTTTTGCAAGACTCTTCGGTTTCAGACCGTTGCGCTTGCTCGACTTTTTGGGTCGAGGGGGATTGGCTTCTGGTTGGGGTTGATATTCGAGACCATCTAGATGAGTACAGTCAGTCTTGTGTAGAGGGTTACATTAATGGGGAAGTGCTAACCTTTCATAGCATACTCGGTGACGGGCTCCAGGGTAGTTGTCACAGCGGCCTGCCCGGGCAACTCCTGAGGGGAAATCACTTTGTTCTTCGCAGTCGCCTTAGGGGCTGTGATATCATACCGGAAAAGTGAGAACTCTGGCAAGGGCGCTTGGTCTCCTTGCGGATCGGTTCTGGAGAGAAGCGTAACCGCAACAGGTGTCAGATGATGAGCATGCTGAGCTTTCGGCACCTGGGTTCTCTTGAGGAGGGCCTGAGCGTTCGGGCTCAGAGGTATATCGTCGTCCTCATAGTGCTCCGGCTGCGTCTCAGGAATGACAAAATCGCTATCGGGGGCTTGGACATGGTTCTGGCCGGGAACTTTGTCGTCGCCAATCGAGTCTTGAGTGATCTCGTTTCTGAGATGGGAAGGGCCATGACCGTTGCCGTGCTGCTCGCCCTTGGAGTTGGTAAGCTCTAGCATGACGGCTTTCGGTCACGGACGGCTCGGGGATGAGATCGATAGACGGGTGATGGATGGAAGAAAGAAAGAGCTGGACTTAGGGATGGAGTGAGATGAGAAGGGATAGGTGAGTGCGGAGGAAAGGCGGAGGTGAGGGGTGGATAGTGAGCTGCCTCGACGAAGGGGGAAGTCGCGAGGGGTGGGTGCATCGTGAACTCGGTGCAAGCCAACACCATAGGAAACGTCCCCACCATTATGCTTTGCCATCATACTGACATGTGCCTTGCAGATGACCGATGATATGAGAAACCATGACAAGCTTCGGGACATGAAGCAAGTAATAACGGTCACTAGAATGAATGCACATTTGATGATCGAGTCTCGAGATGACTTACCGTTGCCCTTACACGCTGGGTTTTCCTTTATTTACTAACTGTCCGATGATACATCAAGTGCACAACATACACAATGATACCATGGGTAATCGGATCTCAAATACGGCAAAGTATGTACGCGAGGTTTCCTTCCCCAGTGTCTAGGCTCATCGACACCGACGCCACCTCCCCTACCAACACCATCATCGTCCATCAAGCATTGCCCATACTACCTTCACACACCGCTGTCATTGCCCTTCTCTTTCGCAGTTCCAAAAGCACGACATCTCAAACTCGTTTCGACAAGCCGTCGACGCGGCCGCGTGTGGGGCAATCCGACGGTAGGCAAACAAGCTCCTCGCTTCCTCGACGACGGCCTCGACGCCTATCAGGACCAGACAAGCTTTCGGCTGCTGCCATGTGTTACTGCGCGAGACGACGACGGCGCTGGCGCAGGCGATGACTGATGTGATGTTCTCGACGTTGCCCCTGGAGCCAAGGCGATGCAGGCACAGGCTCGGGCGCTTGCACATGCAGCGATCCAATCGGAATCAGCACAGGCCTGGTGTCCGCTGCACTGTGATCCTCACAGATCCTGAGACAACCACTCCCCTCAACACCAGAAGCGCTGACAATCCCCTCGGCCATCCAATGGCGAGCGTCCCTTCGCCCAAGCCTGCTGCTCCTCGAGCGCTAATGCGCTATATACAGCATGCGGTCGCACACATCCCTGTCGCGAGCCTGCCTGTCTATCACACTGGGCACGATGCTAACCGCCCACGTCTCGACCCGTCGCGGGGTGAGGGCTGGGTAAAGACCCAGGGCAAGGCGCAAATATAGAGGTGAGCATCCGCTGATGATAGTCTGACCTCCAGTACGATACGAGTTGATCTCTGCACTCCTCCTCCACACGCCATTGTGGTGCCAGTCGTACTACCCGAAGTCAATCTACACCCCTACGCTGCAGCACACAGCCATCATCGTCAACATGTTCAGGTCCATCCTGCTCTACTCGCTCCTGCCCCTCCTTGCCCTTGCGCAGGAGTCAGCCTCGGCGACTCAAACCGCGCCCACATCGCAGCGCACGCCCAACACGGGATACAATGGAGGCGAAGACAACCCGCAAGACCCCAGCGATGCGGGAGCAGCAGGAGCCTCAAAAGGCGCCTTCACCCTTTCCAAGGGCGGCCTAGCAGCCATCATTGTCGTTGCCGTGCTTGTAGCTGTCGGAGGAAGTAAGTTCTCAGTCCGTCCATGCACTCTCAGCGATAGTATCCTAACAGCACTTCAGCTGCATCTGCGATCCTCTTTTGGCTTGCGAAGAAGCGGCAATGGAACGTCCGCCAGTCCATCCGCCGCGCCTCTCGTCGCCTCACAGGTCGTTCGGACGTTACCAACAAACGCCAGAACCGACGAACTGGTGTGCGACTCAATTCCCCCCCGCCATCGAAAAACGCCATGTCACGGCAAGACAAGGACGTGGAGAAGGGAGTACCAGCAAACGCACAGAACGGGAGAACGACAACAACGATCACAAGCACGTTTGATGTCGATACTCCCACCCAAAAGGGCTGGAAGGCTTCCATGCTCGGAGGGAAGAAATAAATAAGCACGCACACTCCACAGTACATTCCTTTCTCTAGGGGAGCATCATGTCCTGCTCACAACCCAAACACCTCAACCATCGATTCTGCGAGTCGATCAGGAGGTCGAGCTGGACTCCCCGTCATTATGGGAAGCATCAACTCCCACCACTCCTTAGTATCATTCATCAATTTTAGGCTTCTCAGTCCCGAACCACGCACTCGCAACTCCGCGTGGGGATGAATATGATTTACGGAGAGGGCTTGGTGCGTAAACGAATACGCCTTTGCGTAAGATCTTGGGGTTTTTTTTCTTCCCTTCATTTACTTGTTAGACTTAATGATATCCATTTGTTTTATTGGCACCCTCGATATTGTTTCAATCATGCGCAGGGCATTCGGAAAGGTATAATTGGGTCGATAAGACACGGCAGCCATTGTCAGCAATGGCGCCGAAATCAATACTATTTTTGTACCCATCATATCGGCCTTCACACATCCCTCTATTCCTTATCTGTCAGATCCTTTCGAAAAACTCGTACCATTTTCGTCTTGGTTTTCCTTGGGGCAATAAATCAAGAGCGGGGAAAGGTAAATGTCGCCATCACGGGATTGCAGTGGACAGACCCCTGTGATTGTAGCGGTTGTTCTGTTTCTGTTCGCGCTTTGTCGATCATCCATGTTGGGCGCTTACGTCGGAAAGAATTCCCGGTCTTTCAAAACTCTCTGAATCAAAGCCATCACGGATCATTGTACACAGTAAGCGCTTCCTCGTTCCAACCTCGACATTCGGGTCAAGGTTGTTCCGATGTTCCCAAAGCAACACGTACTTGCCCGTCCCTTCGGACGGCTTGACAATTCTAGGATGAATCCAAGGGTAGCATGTTCGGTCACGTTACCGTACCCTATACCTCAGCCCTATACCTCAGTATGATCAAGTGCCAGAGGTTGTCTCCCACCGCAAATGGTAAGCCTGGTATATCGAGTTAGTAGGTTTGCCAGATAGCTATCATTCACGTTGCTATCCCTATCCTTTTGATCCTCTACTTCGTAGTCGGTTGTCAATGGTATGTCTCCCCTAGACATCCTCCACCCGTAACGATAGCTACACCCTGGTTCACGTTTCACGTCGTCAGGCCGCATTGGGGTGGGGAATGAGCAAGCCTTCGATATAGTGTGACGGGTGGGTAGGTAGGTAATATTCCCCTTGTGGCTCATTTACAGAAGTTTGGCTGTTAGTGTCTGACTCTACTCCACTGGTATGGTAAGTTGTTCATCAGTCCCTGTCTCAGCTCTCCTTCTCTAAGTATACTAATAAAGAGCTAGACGTACAAGACATTACAAGTCATCGACAAACATATGTGTCCAACACGTCTTAGCAGGGCCAGGCGGAAACATGGGGATGTAGGTAAGTCAACTAAGTATGCTTTCACCAGTCTTGGCTGCCTCATGGGGTCCGTGCATCGCTCACCAAAAGGTCACTGCCAGCAAACCTATGGCCCTTTGGCAGTTGACGACTAGCCTGCCGTTCACTTACATACGACAACCCCGTCAGAACGCATCAGACTCACTACTGAAATCTCTGCCAATTCTCCTATCCAACTTCCTATACTCCAACATGCTCTCCACCGCCAACACAACCGCCAGTAGCGCCATCTCCACCCCCACCCTCCAGGAGCACCGCCTCCCATTCTTCGGAACCCACCTGGTGCTTTCAATCTTCCTCGTCTGGCTCGTCTTGACCTTCTCCTTCACCTTCTGGACCCTTTGCGGGTACCATGGCATCGTCACCCGCTACATCACCTCCGTTCACTTAGGCTACCTCCAGCGCGGCACCCCCAACCCCGAGCCCGGCATGGAGCTACACATCTTAAACCGCAAGGGCCGCCGCACGCACTACCGCGACCGCAGTATTCTCTCGGAGGATGGCATCTCGATTATGGGCTTCGGCCATAGGGACCAGGAGGAGAGCGACGATGAGAGTGGGGGCGAGCAGGAGCAAGGGCAAGATTCGGGCCAGGAGCCAGAGCCGGAGCCAGAGCCAGAGCCAGAGCCAGAGCCAGAGCCAGAGCTGGAGGATGGGGAGGACGGGCTAGAGCTAGAGCTGGAGGAGCTAGAGCTGGAATTTTGGGAGGATGAGCCAGCCGTTACGGAGCGCCCCGGTATCTAGGCCTCGGGCACAATCCCATTCGAGGGGTAACGGTTTTGGACGCTGGGGCGATTCTTCTGCTGATCAGCGGGGTCGAGAGCTAGAGTAGGATCTTTCTAGGGATGTAGAGAGATCTGGGACTGTGGCGGGAAGGTTCCCGCTAACCACATACTCGGCTGTATAATACAAAAGTGCTTTCTATGCTTGAGGTTCGACCTTGTTTCACCCTATCATGTGATGCTCTTGGTGGGTAGGTTGCAAGAGGATGATACCGTCCTGTGCAGTGTTTATATGAATTAGGGGACTACGCTGACTACAAGGCGGTCAGGGTGTGTCCACCGATGTTGGGGAAATGGCGCCTGAAGGCCGGTGAATCTATATGCGAAATCTGGACGACTGCCCCATACATTTTGTATCCAACATAGCACGATGTAGAGAATAAACCATATTACATTCATCTGCAGCATAGTTTGCCACTCCTCTTCACTCTCCTCTACATATGCCCCCTCACCTACTCATCATCTTCATCACTCGGATCTCCCAAGTCTGCAACATGCGACGCCAATGGCATCGGCGCGCTGCTCATTCTCTCGCGCTTGTGCCGCTCAGGGAGCAAGGTTGACGGTTCCTCTTCTGCGTCGCTGCTGCCGATCATTTGGCTCTGGTCGAGATGGGGGACGGTGACGTCGGAGTCGGAGTCGGAGTCTCCCTGGGATTCGAGGGCTTGCATGCGTTTTATCTTTCGGATGAGAATTTCATCAGGTTGAAGGTCCGCGGCGGTGAGTTGCTAGGAGGGTGTTATTAAAGATGATGCAGGTATACGAAAGGAATCAAGAACAGAGATAACATATAGAGGGTGATGCACGAGAATGGGAACTTACTTGATCACAACCTGACACCGGGCACTGGATAGCCCTCACGCCTTGGCCTCTCCCAATACCCCCGAGCCTTAGTTCACTACCCCTAATCATGTCTAGTACAGCAGTCTTCTCGAACGTGTGCGGACATTTGCTGCTGGTTAATGGGTCCTTGAATCGCTGCAATGTAAGAGGACATTTCGTGCTGATAGTTGCTTTATCTACCACAATGTCGTCATCGTCATCATCGCCGCCCTGTGTCGCTGTGATTCCAGGCGCAGGAGACCCAGAATCAGTGAACCAAGTATCTGGCCGCGGCATCTCAGGCCCACTGTCGCCGTACTGCGCGTCGTGCAACATTTTCTTGAACCCAATGTACGAGTTGTGTTTCGCGTACCGCGTACTATGTGAGATGGATGTGTACTCGTCGTGCTTCTTGTTCAATCTGTCATAGAACATCTCGTAGGGGCCTGTGAGAGCGACTCGGGAGCCGTCGAGGGGTGTGGGGCCTGGACTAGATTCCTCTTCCTCCTCGTCTTCCATCTCTTCGTCTCCATCCTCGTCCTGTTGCCTCCGCCGCCGTCTCTGGGATTGTGACTGCGACTGCCGCTGGCTCATTTGAATCGCGTATTCGTCCGTTAACTGTCTCGGCGCATTCACCCGCAACCACTGAAGCGTATCCTCAAGGCGCTGCACCGCCATGCCCCCATCTATCATAGTACGCATATCGATCTCCAATTTCCTTGTCAGCTCTGCCGTCTTCTCTTTCAGTTCCTCTAGTGCCTGTTCTTCATCCTCCTGCTCGTCAAGATTTAACCCCATGTCCCATTTGTTCTTCCGTCGCCGCGCGGTCCGTTTCTCGGCCTCGCGCACCTGGTCGTTGATACGACGTACAGCGTCTACAATCAAGGATTCGGCTTTGTTGTGGTGGTCTTGGACGATGCTAACCGTACGGCGGGAGTTAATTGTTTTTAGTTGGTCTTGCGCTTTCGCCGTAAGTGGGTGCGAGGGCTTCCTGTACGGCGGGAGCTCTCCGAGGAGCGTGGCGCGACTCTGTGTTGATGCTATAGATTGCCGGCCGGGCGTGGGTTGCGCGGTAGGGTAGCGGTTGTGGGGCGCCATAGTGTGTGGTGAGGAATGGCCTATGATGGATGACATGGAGGGAGTGTTGAGGGGAGACGCGACGAGCGTCCGTGCGCGACGTAGCGCGTTTCTCCAATTTCTCTCACCTGAGCATGTGACAGCTTCTTTCATACCTCACTTTAATTAGCTCACTTCAACTGGCGATGAAATGCCTGGCTCTTTTCACCACGATTTTAGTAGAGATATATTCCTGAAAGGGCAAAATGTCCACTTAAATAGAGCTCAATACACTTCTGACCGGAGAACTTGACCTGAACACCACACTTCAAAGTCAATACACCTTCAATCCAACCTCAAACCCCTCACTTTTCGATCTCAAACAAACAGCCCAAAATTCTCAACCTCTCCACCAGCTCATTTCCCAAAAAACTCGGCGTTTGCATTCCACCCATCCCCTCGCACTCTTGCCTTTTCCCCATCTCAACAAGCACAGCCGCCGCCTCCGCCACCAGCACCGCAGAAACATGCACCACCGCTCCTGTCCAAACAAACTTCCCCTTCACTCTCATTCCATCAACTCCTTCCCCAACGGCATCGATAACTACACTCTCGCTCTTCGCATTCTCCCTCCAGTCCGGTCCATGGCCAGGTTTGTAAATTAGTTTACTGAGAAGCTTTCGGATCGGCGGGAGAGCGAGGAATAAAACCATAAATTTTGTCAAGAGCGTAATGACAATAGCTCCAAAGGGATGAGGCGCGGGATTATACTCGGTATAGGTGAAGTCCTTGGTGTAGAGTGATGGCTGGAGATATGCGGAGCGTTGGACAACGGCGGTGTTTGATACTCCAGTCAAGCTCGGGGTCAAAGTGCCCAACTCAGGGTGCTTTCTAAAACCCCAGGTCCAGCTCTTACTACCCTTCCCATGTTGGTTTCCTTGCGGCACGAGGCTCAATGGATCCGGGTTAAGGAGCCATCCAACGCCATAGCGTTGCACGGAGGATAGCACTGTATTTGCACTCCCGCCGCCCATCCCCACCATAGTGAGCTTCCCTCTTGCGATGATCTGTTTCGTAGCCTTTCTACTCTTTTTGCGAATCTTTGATGCGATGAGCCACGCAAGAAGGTCGGGAGGCGCGCTGGAATTCGAGGCAGCATGGATCATGATCGCATTGTTGCTTCTTGCAGTATCGTGGTATCGGGCCACCATCTCTGCGATCCAGGGGGTTTCCGTTGAGCTGCATCTCGTTAGTAGGAATTAGGTAGAAAGGTAATTTTGGTGACGTACAAATCAACATAATGCACGCCCTCATCCGCGCATGCCTTTACGATTGGTTCTGAGTAACGGTGATAAGGACCTATGCTGTTGATCATTACGCTCGTCCTTCGAACCAAAATATGCAATTCGTCTTTCTCGAGATGAGCGAGAATCGTGACTGGAGGGTTTCGATCGGGGTTCAGTGTCTTGAGTTGTGCCTCAAGAGTCTCGAGACCTGTGAGGGAGCGTCCCGCGATTGCCCACTTCAGAGTTGTAGGGAAGTTGGAGGTTATGTGTTCTGCAGTAATAGTGCCAGTGTAACCAGTTGCGCCTAGCAAGATGATGTCGAACTCTGGGTTCGACATAATTTGTGATGAAAGGCGGAAACTAATAGGCTTGTTGGAAGTAATTCAAGCAGACACTAGAGAGAAGTAACAATGATGAACTTTAGTATTGAGCCGCAATGATAGCCATGCTTATAGATGAAGTAGACATTCCCGAGATGCTGCTCTATGAATGACCAATTACCAAGTGCTCAGAGACATCATAAGTGTTTAAGAAGTTAGCAACAACCGCAAGGCTACGGTTCGGAGGTCGGAACTCCATGAAAGAGCAGCCCACAGGCGTTGGGAGACACAGAGACTTTAGTAAGAATTCAGAGATTGAATGTCGCTGCGATTGTTGAGTCTGCGATTCGGAGTCGGGGTTGAAGTTTTGCCCAGCCGGGAATCCCAAAGCGGACTAGATCGAAGGCTTCTGCTCATTCTGGACCATAGGACAACTTCTTTCACATCAACCAACTCACAACTTACGCTCCCGTTCACGTTCACATCACATACAGTCCATCGCTCCAGTTTCTTTTTATCACTTCGAAATATGGCTTGCAATTCCTCGGCCCGCGTGCCGGATGCGCAAACATTTGTCGCAACGTTTCGAAACAGGCAACAGAAACCTGTGCTTTGAATCATCTTTCATAGCATCTAGAACTCCGAACGCGCGAGACTCACTTACTTTGTAAACAAGAAGGGCCAAAACTTCGAAGCACTGCCTGCACAGTCCGGGGCATCCTCCGGACTTGAGTGCTTCGGAGGTTTGAATGCTCCAATACCAATCGATTTTCACTTGGCAGGATGCCTATCCCGGGCCATCTTCGCACGAGGGCAACTGGAACAGGTTCAAGGCATAAAAAGTACTATTTTCATGTACGGATCTGCGCCACGATTGTTAGAAGGGCTCCCTTCAGGCTTGTATACGCCCGATTCTTATACTTTGCGTTCTCATCAGTTTCAAACTATATAACGATGGGTACTCACCGATGTAGCCGAACATAATCAACTCAGTCGAAGTTACACTCTCTTCTATCCGACAAGATGCATAAATTATTCGCAACAACGATTGCAATCTCCAGTGTCCTTCATTCAGTCTCGGCAGAACCAGCCAAACTCGATGTCACAAATTCTAGTAAGTAATTGTGCTTCTCCACTATCTCCATCCCCACTAATTTCTCCAGACTCCATAAAAACATACAGCAAAAGTCTTGCCGAATCCATAGTCAACGACTACTATAAAACTAAACCATCCTCCCCATCCGGACTTTTCTACAATCTACCAGAGAACCAAAATGGTACGGCAGAAATCGACCGGTCGGAATCTGGCGCAATTTGGGATGCTTTAATCGCCTACTCCCATTTGACAGGAGACTTGCAGTTCAACGATGTCGTAGCGGAAGCGCTGTATGCACAGATGGGGCCTAAACAAGACTTCTTACCGGGGCCAAAGTCTAAGACTGTGTGTATTTGTTCTCTTTCTCTTGAATGAGTCCAAGGAGACTAATCAGACCTAGCCAAACGACGAACAATCCCAATGGGGTCTTGCCGCGCTCTCAGCCGCCGAATATGGTTTCCCGAAGCCGATCGATGGCAAGCCTACCTTCCTAAAACTCGCTCAGAACGTTTTCAACTCGCAAATCTCTCGCTGGGACGACAAAACCTGCAAGGGTGGCCTCCGAGTGTTCGTAAATGATGGAGACAAGGAATATTTCGCCAAGAATGGCTGGTCGGCGTCCAACTTCTTCTTGCTCGGGGCTCGGCTGAATAAGTTGACGGGAAATAAGGTGTATGCTCTATGGGCTGAGCGACAGTTTAAATGGGCACATGAGAATGGTCTCATAGGAAAGAACTTTGAGGTTTATGATTTGATGCATACGCATTGCGACGTTGATCATGATATATCTACGAATTTGAATCTAGGACATTGGATCGAAGGAAGTGCGGTTCTGTTCAGCAACGTAAGTCCTCAGACCCTTTTCCTAGTATCATATTATCCCAACCTACTCGTTGCTGTCGCTCCATTCTCTACATTCCATCCTATCCCCAACTCCAGCCGTCCTCTTACTAAAATTTCACCTCAGGTCAAGGGCAACTATGACACCAAACCCTGGAAAGACCGCGTCAACGGCCTCCTCGCCACAACTAAAACCAACCCAAATCTCTACCACATGCCATCCAAGCCCGAAACCGCCCCATATGATCTCATCAAGAGCAGCGACCAATCCATCTCCAACACCGTACAATACGCGCGCAGCCTATCTCACACTACCCACCTCGCCCCCTTCACATCTGACACACTCATGCCTAACATCACCAACGCCGCAAAGGCTGCCTCCGGAGTATGTGGGCAGCACACAATGAAGACGGAGAAGAAAGAGTCTAAGATCAAGATGGCCTGTACAGCGGACTGGCGCGGCGAAGGACCTAAAAGGTTGCACAAAGAGGATGATTTGACGGTGACGAGTGCAGCAGCTGCCTTGGAGGTTGTGCAGGGGCTGCTGTGGGCGATGCCAAAGGATAAAGAGGGCGGGTATCAGGGCGAGCCGAAGCCGAGTCAAACAACTAAGAAAGACGAGCCAAAGGAGACGAAGAAACCCGAGGATCCGAAGGAGACGAAGAAGCCAGAAGAACCGAAGAAGACGGATAGGCCTGACGATCCAAAGCAAACAGCTAAGCCCGAGAACCCGAAACAGACTACCAAACCTGAGGACTCGAAGCAAACAACGAAGCCCGGGCCTCAGCCAACGACGACGAATCAAGGCGAAACACAACCCAGCCAATCCACCACCGAGGGTGAGGCACGGCCCAGCCAAACTTCTACTGATGCTGCGGCACCACCTCTGAGTCCAACAACGTCGGCCTCGGCCACACCGAGTGGCGAGTCCGGAGGCTCAGAGACGAGGGCGAGGTCCGGATGGATAGTTGGTATTAGTGCGGTACTTTGTGCTGCTCTGATGGTTTAGGCAAGATTACTAGAAAGCATTCTCTAGTCGAGTTACACAAAATTCGGCTTCTCAAAAGTGTGTATAGATTTTGCGGGTCATTGGTGTCAAGGCGTTTTATCCGGGAAGGAATTGGTAGCGAGAGCGCTGTACGCAGCATCCCGCAGATCAGGAGAGTTCTGGTTATTTACATGCATAGCGGGCGTTTTCTTTTGTTGGAGTTACACTGCAATTATGGATAGATACCCCTATATATTCAACGCGTTACTTCAGGAGTTCAAAAACTACGCGCGCTTATTGTGATCTACCACATCGCTTCACCAATGGCTCGTACGAGAAAGCATGGAGGTTGAGCAGCCAATATACCACTCTTCAAGGTAAATAATTCGAAAAGCTTCTTCTAGGCCGTCTACTTTGGAGACGTACTAGCCCTCTAGGAGCGGAATGATCTGGCTACCCCACAGTAGCGTTCCAAACTGGGCACAATATGGCTGGCTGTCATGTAGACACGCACCTATTTCAAGGACATGACTCCACCCCTCCCGGAAATAACGACACTGTGACCTGCCGCCTTTCACATCGTGGGGAACTGAGTGGCCGAGACGTGTGTTGGCCATCTGGTACCTGCTCTAGATGCGGGCCAGGCGCTCGTGGCGCACGCCTCGTCGCGTGTCTATTCCCCTTTTGGGCAAACCCCAATTGTGGCGCCCACAAGCTCAGCGTCGTGGAGGCCTCGGGTAGAGCCTCACATGGAGCAAGGTAAATTGGATCAAAGGCTTTTAAATATCATGGCTCTCCTTTACGTCACATAGCAGTCTGACCTTCTCCAATATCGGTTTTTGGATCCTGTTCGCTTTTGTCAACTCGTTCGTCAGTTTTCTGTCATTCGTTTTTGATCACGTTTCAAAATGCACGCCTTCGTTCAAGCGTTTGCTCTTGCGTTGTTTGCGACTTTTGCGCTTTCGAAGACCTCGCCTGATGCGACTTGTGGTGGGAGAGTGGGGTACAGCTGTCTGAAGACGCAGTGGGGGAATTGTTGTAGCCAGTACGGATATTGGTAAACCACCTACAATCACTCACGCATGACATCAACTCACATGCGCTGTAGTGGCTCTTCAAATGCATACTGCGGTACCGGCTGTCAGCCTGCGTTCGGGACTTGCAAGGGCGTAGTTTCGCCCGTGTCGTCCAGCGTGAAGCCTGCGACTCCAACGCTCGCCGTCACCAGGGACGCCAAATGCGGAAAAGCAAATCAGAGGACGTGTCTCGGCTCCCAGTGGGGCAATTGCTGCTCGCAATACGGATATTGTGGGTCGTCGAAGGACTATTGTGGGACGGGGTGTCAGTCCGGATTTGGAACTTGTAATGGAGTGAGCAGTTCGGTGAGACCTTCGTCGATGCGCACGACGACTAGGTCTTCGACCTCTTCTTCCTCATCATCGACAAGGGCTTCGTCTTCATCCTCTTCGACTAGGGCTTCGTCTTCCTCTTCGACCAGGGCTTCGTCTTCCTCTTCGACCAGGGCTTCGTCTTCATCCTCTTCGACTCGACCTTCGACAACATCTACTACAACATCGCACAGCTCGACTTCATCAAGTGCATCGTCCAGTGCGACATCGTCCAGTGTATCGTCCAGTGTATCGTCCAGTGTATCGTCCAGTGTATCGTCCAGTGCATCGTCCAGTGCATCGTCCAGTACATCGTCCAGTACATCCTCGTCCAGCACATCCTCATCCAGCACATCCTCATCCAGTACGACTTTGTCCAGCACAACCTCAACAGAATTATCCTGCCCTACTGGTTCCGTCCCAACCGTCAGTTTCAAACCCAAGGACTTTGGTCCGCCGGTTACGTTCTGCAGCCCACTACCCACAGAGTCGTCTACAGCAAGCGAAAGCATTTCGAGCTCTACGTCGATATCCTCGTCTTCAAGCGAGTCTCCTACTTCGTCATCTTCAAGCGTCGCAGCATCGACCTCATCCGTAGAGCCGTCATCTTCGTCTTCCTCTTCCTCTTCATCGAGTGGTTCACAGACCTCTACCCCCGAGCCTAGCCCATCGAGTTCCTCTAGCTCATCATCATCCGATGTCGTTTCTACGACTAGCAGTGCCGTCTCATCATCATCATCAGACCCCGTAATAACAACCACCTCACAACCCCCCTCCTCCACCTGCAGCGTCTCAACCATCGCCCCAGCGCCCACGAACCTCGTCCAGAACGCCGGCTTCGAGAACTACGAAAGTGCAACCTCGAGTCCGCCATGGCAGCGCGTCTACCAAACCTACTTCTACAGCATCGCCTCGTTGGCGCAGAGCGGGAGTGGTTTTGCGTACGTACTTCAAATCCCCATCACATGTCCATTCTCCTCCCACACACTATGAAGTTAAAACCCCAAAAAAATTACTAACACCTTTCCCTCCACAGCCTCATCGAAAGCCTCACCATCCTATCAGGCACCAACTCCAGCGTAGCGCAAACCCTAAGCGGCCTCTCCACAGCCTCCACCTACACGCTGTCCTTTTACTACAGACCCTTCCTCGTCAACCCCTACTTCAACGCCGCCATCGCGGGCCGCGCCGCCTACTTCATCGCATACGTAGACAGCGAGGCCGTAGCGACCATCACGCTGACCGTTCAGTCGCAGTCGGCGTCCTACACGCAGCTCAGCGTGGCGGGCATCCGCCCGCAGTCTGCAACCCCCGTGCTGAAGTTCGAGCTGTACGTGCCGAGGACTGTGGGCGCGGGGAATGTACCGGTCGAGGTCCTACTGGACTCGGTCGATTTGGAGGAGAATGTGCTGCCGAGTACGACGCTGATATGCGATGCTGTGCCTGCGGATCCTACGTCGACGATTGTTGCTGTTACCTCGGCGGTTCCTTAGATGGGGGTGGGATGGTTGAGGGGGGGGCTGCGGATGCGGGGATCGAATATACGTCGAGGCTCTGCTTGGAGATACCACGCTCATAATACTATAATAATACTTGCCCGCCTCATCTATAACGAGACTACTATTAAGGAGAAGTATACAGGCGTCTTGAAAAGTTTTAGATCGGCTGTGGTGCATCCTGTCCATCTGACTGAAGTATACTTTTCTCCCGGGACCATACAAGGTACATTATAGCACGGAAACATCAAAGACGCCGAAATAGAAAATAATAAAAAAGGATGTAGACATCTTTGCAATACAACACTCAATCCATCCACCATCCATCCACCCACCCACCCACAAGTCATACATATCTCAACCCATCCTCGCACCCTCAAGAAACGACATAAACATCTCCCCAC
>MU001820.1:0-102524 GCA_010093585.1 Melanomma pulvis-pyrius CBS 109.77
TCTCGTCTGCGGAAACCCGCCTGTACTACCGTCCCAGCCCACACCATTCGATACGACCATCTATGCGATGTGCGTCCCGCGCTCCGTCCGTCTCGCGCTGGAGAAGCGGACGGGCGGCGATGGCGATGGCGATGGCGAGGGCGACGCGTACGACGGGTCTTGGGAGTGTGTTCATGTGCGTGTCTCGGGTCCTTGGGGCTTCGAATGGGGGTGCTGGCGTGGCGTGTGTGGTGGGAGACGGAACGGAAGGAGCCCTGGATGTGGGTCTGTGGACGGCTTCGGAAGGACGTGACAGGAGCTGGGCTTCTTCAATGCACACTCGAGGCACATGTCGAGTGTCTATGCTGCCTGGTGCTCTCTGCTGGAGAGCAGGCGATGGCGACAGCAAGGGCGATGACGAGTATGATAGGACGTAAACCGAGCATCATCATGGAGCGATGAGAGATTATGGACGAGTGGACGCAGGCATGAGGGAGGAAGGGTCTGAGGAACCCAATTCACATTTTCAGTCTATCTAAACTAAACATTGCAAGAGTCTCTATGTACGAATGCCCCTCAAAGCGGCGAGTAACCATGATCTTGTCTAGTCTCAACGCCGATAAGACTTCCAGCCTTCAACACCGACAAAAGCTTTGTTCACCACACGTTGGCTCGCTCAGTAACGACTCCTTCGTCGAGTGTGTTTGAATTCGTGACAAGGGTTGTTGTGATGGACTGTGATGGCCCGAACGAGAAACATCCTAGAGCTAGGTTGTGAAGGCGAAGAACATTGACCTTGAGAACAGACTTTAGTGCACGTCGCAACGCTTAAAAGAATACCTTCGGATAACCGTCTGATGCGCCTAGCAAGATGAGAGACCGAAGTCATAAGAGTTCCCGGTGGACAGAAAGCGTATGTCATACACAAGTGCCTCGAGGAGCACATCCGCCGGGCCATACAGCATACATTACGATAGAACAAGGCTCTACCTCAATTATGGAGTATAACGATACGAATGTCTGCCGTCTGAGAAGGCTGAGCATTGATAAACCCCCATCAGATATGATCCGGCGATGTTGTCATGCTGTCATGTAAGACCATCAAGTCATGGTCTAGTGTCCCTTGCGCGATGCAGAAGCGTCCTCTGAGCTAGCCCGGCTATGTTCGCGACCGGTGAGGATACGTTCCGAGCGAGGAAACCGAATGAAGTGAGATTTGTGAGGAATAGAGTGGGGACGGTCTGGTCTTGTGTTCGGCCCTGTAAACGGATTCCTTGTAAGCTGTGCGTACACTGCCATGAACGGGGCGAGGACTGTGACCAGTTGAGAGAACTCTATAAGCGGGAGGAGGATTGTGGCCGCATTGCGAACTATGAACGTCATTTGTATATGTTCTGGAGACGATTTGTTGCCGCCTGAGGGTAGGCTGAGTGTAGGGGCGAGGAATTGCATAGCAAGTCAAGAATCTAGAATACTTGTAAACAGCGCAAGAGTAGGGCATTTACCATATTCGTCCACGATGCGTTCTCGATGATATTATCGATGTAAGCCTCTCGGACACATAGTGACTTATGTGTACTACAGGCACGCTTGGAACTCTCTCTGTTAGAAGGCAGCCGAAATTAGCCTGTTGTTCGACTTGTCGTAAGGGAATGTTCGCCGCCATACCCTTGCTGAGTTGCCCAACTCGGTTGTACACGAAAGGAGAGCGGAGCTATGGTCTTCCAAGAAATGCGTTCCGTATCGTCATACGAAGACCGATACAAGCGACTTCCCTGGCTCTGATGTGAGATAAGAAGAATCGCTTCGCTTGGATCACTATGACTGCCGCTAGGAAAATCATATGTGTGCATTAAACCCCGAGGCGAAAAATTATGTCAGACGGACATGTGGTGTCATAAGAAAAGGTTCTGATATATCATCGGGTGCACGTGGACGGTAAGCCGTAAGCAATAAGGTGCCGCAATGAAAACGGGTTCTCGGGCCCAGAAACTCTCTATCGATAAATGATTGTGAACGGAAAGACATGATAAGAAGTGAGTTTAATTTGATGTCAAAGTAATTCAATACCAGGTAGATGAAGCTGGAGAGAAAGGATTCCGTTATTGAACTCTACCGACTTCCTATTTCAGTGGCTCGCACCCCCAGGCCCCGTTAGTGCAAGAGGGCTGAATGAATTACGAGATACATTACGAGATACACGGAGCAGAGAGTGCAGAGAACAATCTCGTACTGGCATGGAAGACTTGGAGACTGAGAAAAAAGCAAGAACATGTATGGATCTCAAGGCCAGATATGGAAAACCCTGCAGAGCGAAATCTATGCGAAGTGGCACAAGATCCTAGTGTCTCGTACATGCTGCGGTC
This sequence comes from Melanomma pulvis-pyrius CBS 109.77, assembly GCA_010093585.1. Lineage (NCBI taxonomy): Eukaryota > Fungi > Ascomycota > Dothideomycetes > Pleosporales > Melanommataceae > Melanomma > Melanomma pulvis-pyrius. The sequence goes on from MU001820.1 coordinate 2,346, forward strand.
ATCATATGATGGCTTTGTGAAAGGATCTAGCGTCTTGGTCAGTGGCTAATGATTGAGGGCTCATTGTATATTCTTCTGGATGATCAAGGTGGTGTCGTGAATCAGCTAGGCGCCTGGCTGTTCAAGCGTGACAGTGCCGAATGTTCAGATTTGTTCATTGCCCGACTTGAGAGATTCCAGCCGAGCTGGTAAGAAGCGGGATATCAAGTTTCAAGCGCACTGGAGAACTTCATCGGTTGCGATTGGCGGAGTTTGCCTGACGAAACAGTAGGAGGGGATGAAAGGAGTTTGCCGACGGCAATCAGATTGGTCAAGACTGTGGTCCACAGGGAAAGGTCATCCAGCACATGCAGCACCTTGGGGGGCGAATGGTATTACTCCCCGTCCACCCAACAGTGTTAGACGATGAAGGGGATCGATCGAGTGAGCGGCTATAGGTTCATGAGAAGACCTTCCGACGTCTGCTGCTTATCTTCCGGGTCCGTCTTGTTGTTAATAGAGAGTGAAGCGCGCGCTCTGGGCATGTGGCTGCAGTCTCAACCCGTTTCCCGTGAAAGCGACTCATAATCATGCCACATATTTACCGTGCAGCGGCAGCTGAAGACCAAAGAAGTTGGCGGTCTCCTCAACGCACCGAGACAATGACGCTGGCTCTCTTTTCCTGTGCATCCTGGACACCGGATCTGCACGATCCAGACCAGGCAGACGAGCTACGAGCGGGCGGCTTGTATGGCGTCCAGCCTAGCGGGCACGATAACTGGCGGATACCGATTCAGGCAATGAAGGACACGCCAGGAGAGAAGTGAGCCGTGATCAACGGGATCTCCAAGGTGGAGTTTGAGATTTTGGCGTCTGCCACGGCTGTGTTTGACCATCTTCCACCATGCGGATGCAGGTACATAGCGAAGCAGCCCAAAGTCTTTCGCACACCGATAGCATTCGTGTTTCGGCTACGCAGCGAGGACATGAACAGTGGGAGAGAGGCGTCCCCACTGTGTAGCGCGCTGCTTCTCCGGCACTTGCTGAGCGGGCCCCGAGACTCACGACCGAGTACAGAGGTCTTTGCTGATAGAAGGACGCTCGCAAGGCATTTGCCGCGGCTGAGGTGGAAATTGAGCCTGTCTTTGTTTTCTTTTGGGCCGTGGAAACGAAAACGAAGGCTCGACACCAATCAGAAAATTCGGCGACGCCCCCCTTGACAAGGCTCGGGCAAATCTCTTCGTGTGCTGCACTGGAAACGAGCAGCGGTTGGAAGCGACGAACTGACGGTGCGAGAAAAGCAGCCCAAACGTGCTTCGACGCAAGAGCGTCGCCTTTAGCACAGAGCAGGCTTTGGCGAGACGACCCCTGCCAACCTAAAATTGAGAGCGACTATTGATTTGGTGGGCAGCAGAAGCTGCCTGCATCATACAGGAGAGAGTGCTTCCGCATCCAGGGCCGTGGGGTGCGTAGTAATTTCACGTACAGCGACTTACTCGTGGCGCAGAGCAGTGTGCAGAGTGTCGACGGCAAACGCATGAAGAGGCGGCCGGACGACGAACAAGCTTCCCTTCTCGGGAGGGAGGAGGCTGGGCGCAGGCGAGGACTGCACGAACAACGGGCTTGGCGTGTGGACGGCGGAGGACTCGACGAGGGAGCTCTGCGGGCTGGCCGCCAGCACCGTAGGGCCAGCGGAGCGTCCAGCGTCCTGGGAGCTTGGAGGCTCAAAACGTGGCCGCCGCCTGGCGGGGTGGATGCTCGAAGGAGAGCGGCGATGTGGTGGCTCCAGGCCCTGTGCGGCCATCACGAGTCCCAACATCACGGGTCGGGCTTGGAATGGCCACCCGATCTACTGTGGGCAGAGCACTCCACCGACCGGGGGCGGATGAGGGAGAGGCTTGTGGCTCACCAGAACGCCAGGGTGATCCGTGTCAAACGACGCCGTGCAGGGCGCTGTGTGACAGGGGGGACATGGAATCAGTGGGCCCGCGGACAGCCCGAAGAGGAGGCGTGATGTCGAGCGCCGGAACCAGATCTGGCATGTTGGCGTGGATGCCGGGTGGATGGATGTGGGCCATGTACAGCAGAAGGAAGTGCATGTACGTGTGTAGCCGACGAGAAAGAGAGAGGCAGCGGGGAGGGTGGCGAGCGGCGAGGCTGGCGAGCGACGAGGCTGGCAGGCTGGCAGGCTGGCAGGCTGGGAGGAGGTACTGTGCTGTGCTTGGGGCAGGAGCAATGCAATCCATGCAGGCCAATGCGGCAATGGCGGGGTACGCAGAGGAAACAAGAGGAAGGCACGCCTGCGAGGTCGAAATAAGCTAGCTGCTAGCAGAGGAGGCCATGGACATGGCGTGGGAGACTCCGGGCGCAGAGCCAGAGCGCAAGAGCAGCGTCGACAGCTCGTCGCAGGCGCTGAGCGTCGTGCCCGTCCCCGTCACGGCTCCAAATCACAGGACGGCGCGCATCTCGTCACACCTCGCGGCGTCCAGCCCACCACCCCCTTCCGTCTATCAGCGGCCGCCTGTTTTCTGGTTGACGGCTCGCTAAGGCGCGTCTCCCATTGGGCACCCCGGCCCAGGATGCGGGCTAGTCGCGCACTTCTTGCACGAAAGGTCGGAATGGCTGTCCTTGATCTCGCTGGGCCCCGTTGCGCGACGGAAACACAGGGCGACGCGGGCGAGATGAAGGGAGCGGCCGGCCGGCGGTCTGCGATGCGTCGAGGTCGAGGCTGGGCCGCCGCCGCCGACACGGCCATTCCAGCAGCGCGTCTCTGCCGGGGCGCTCCAGGGCGGTCCCACGTTGCAAACGCCATACCGGGACCCGAGGCGGGCAGAGGCAGCAGCCCAAAAGCCAGCCTGCCTCGACGGGCGCGCTGGGGGCGCCCGGGGGCCGGCCGTCGGCTGCGGCTACGACGCCTGCGATCTCTGCACACGGCCGCATCCAGCAAGGCGCCAGCTCCAGCGAGCGGGATGTGGCATGCAGCGCTCGAGGCACGGCCAAGGCTGGAGACGGGGGCGAGCGCACACTCGTCTGGATCGACGGCGGAGGAGGCCCCCCAGGTCCCAGCCCGAGTCTCTCTCGCGCGCGAGCTTAAGCCCAAACCAGGCAGCCGGTAATTACTCGTCGATGCGCCCGCACAGCAGCCATGGCCGCGCCCAACAGCGGCCTCCCGCCCACGCCAGCTGCTGTCATCGCCGCCAACGGCCGCCTCGTGCTCCCCAGCCTGCGCGCGTCGAGGGCGGCCGACGTCGACGTGCCCGTCCCAGCAGCCCACGCCGGCTCGAGGGCGAGGCCGACGGCTGCTGCTGCTGCGCGGCCACGTGGGGATCGGCCTCTTGTGCGCGACGCGCTGCGCTCGGGAGCACAGGATCCAGAGAGATGAGGCCGGGCAGGGACCGCAACTCGCTGCTGATTACACATTCCGTCTTGGGCCCGACACGTGCCGCAGGCAATATAACTGCCCTCCTAAAAATAACCCCCCAGACGACACGGTTTGGGGCCAGAAAGCAGGTTGCCGGGACGCGCGCGCGCTGGCTGTTGCGCTGCAAATTGGGCCAGCAGTTCGCACACGAGAACAATCAAAGCGACGCACCTGCAAACCTGGACCTTGCCGATCGCCCATCTCCCGCGCCCTCGCTCTGGCCTTCGCTGCCCTGCCTCGCGACTCGCGCCACCCTCCAGCAGCCCCTCCCGTCGATGAAAGCGGCCAACAGCGAGAGTGAATCAGCCAAATCATGTGCAGCTGGCGTGCTCGTACTCGGCTAGCGCCAGCCCGGCGACCTCAGCGTTGTCGTCAGCGAGCGAGCCAGGAGCACGGTCAAGTATTGGTCGCCGAAGCTCAGTCGCAGGGATGTCCAGCTGCATGCTGCTATCCGCACCCAGCGCTGAGTTGACGCTGCGTGCTGGTCCTGGCCGCCGCGGTCGTGGGTGAGGTCCTCGAGCTGGGATGCAGCGTGATGGCGACGGCCAGCGCGCTTACAGACGTCAGGACTGCTCCACACACCCCAACACCCAACATCCCAAACCTCACTCCTCCACCGCACCGCACGCCTCCCCCAGGGCGGCCTCGCAGCCCCATCGCCCATCACGCACCTGCAGCGGATGGCGCGAGATGACGGCTAGTGCCTTGCACGGGAGTCCAGGACGGCGAGCTGGCGGCTGTCTTTCTTTGACTCGAACGCGCTGTCGGTTCGCTGCGAGGCCAGACCGCGTCCGTGCAGGGCCAGTCGCTGTGGCTCGTTGGCGCCAGGCCCGACACATGATGAGGGCCTCCCCTCGCCCTTGGTACGTCCACAGGCAAAAAGAGCCTTCTCTCTTGTCTGTCTCTTGTCGTCGTGCCGCAAGCGTGGGTCAGGAGGAGCCGCCTTGCCGCGCAGCAGGGCCTCACGCGCCCTCCACCACCGCCAGACATGAAAGAGCGCGACGGCAAGGTCCAGCACGAACAAGCAAAAGTGCTTCTTTGACCTGGTCGGGCCGGCGCAAGCGAAGCTCCTCCACTGTGCTGGTCCAAGCCGTCCCGCACGCCAGCGACTCCGAACAGAGGGCCAGCCGACAGGGTTGGCGGCGGTAGCTGCGTCGCCCCCGGGATGCATTGTTGTCCCATGCCTGCTGGCTCTCTAGACCGAGCCTGAGTCCTGAACCGTGTGGGTTCTTATTCATTCAGCGCGTTGCCTCTGCCGTGCCTCGTCTGCGTTGCCTCGTTGCGTCAAAGCGCAAGGCCCTTCAGTGAATAGCGCTCCCGCCCGCGCTCTCGAGGCCTGCTCTCGTGCCCTCCTCATCTCCCATCCCGATCCAGATCCCCCAAACGCTCGGACGAACCCTATCGCCCGGTTGAGGTCCTGGATGCCCTTGAAAGCCCCCTAGCCCTCCAGACAGCCACGCGAACCTGACGCCCTTAGCCTGCCGTACATATACGGTACGTGAGGGCCACCACTCTCCACTCGCTCACGGCGACCAAAGCCTTTGGCCCAGCACGTCCAGCCTTCCTCCGCCATCGCTCCCCTAGGGCGCCCCAGGAACTGAGCTTAACAAGGAGTGATCGCCACTGCCCGCGCGCCTCAGCACCACCACCATCTGACTCCCATCGCCCGCGGCCACAGGACCAGCGCCCCACTGGACTCACCCGCCGTCGCCAACGTGCAACACCAGATCTCGCAACGCCGCTGCCGTACACAGGCGGCCACGACCACCTCACCTGTGCCTGTTGCCCGTCCTGGAAATCGCCGCCGTTCCCAGCGCCGTGGGAGAGGACCAGCAGAGCTAGCTTTGGCCAATCCGGGGGAGCGCCGCGATCGTCGGACGACGACTTCAGCACGTCCATAGCAAAAGGTCTAACCTCTTGACCCAAAACCAACATTCTCACAGCCTGTGCTACCGCCCAAGTAGCACTGCGTCTGCGCAACCAGGAAATCGGGCCCTTCCCAACACTGGCCGTGTTAGAGCAAGAGCACCGTTCCACGAGTATCTGCTTTTGCTGCACTGTACGCCCTCCCTCCTCGGCCTGCGAGTGTGAGCACCACTGATTTTACGTAGAAACTGAGACTTTCTAGAAGGTATCCGGAGAGGCGTGCATCCGTTGGTCTCACTGTCCTCCAGAATCTGCGCAGGTACCATCTCCAGGACCGCCCGCCCATCGCAGCCCTCGAAACCTCGGAGCAGCCCGTAGCCATCTGGAGGTGACGATAGACTAGGCTGGGAGCACCATCGTAGAATTGCTGGACCGGTTGGGCATCCGTGTGCGCTGAGAGCCTTTTACAAGATCCCTCCCCCTCCACTGCCTGCATACCATCAGCACCTTGTCCCTCTTGACTAGAGTCTTAACCTCTCACATTACGCCTCGGGCTACAGGCCATCTGTTGCCCTTCGTGGATCCTTCCCAGTCCTCACGTGGACTCTATTGGCCGGGTACGCACTTCTCAACTCCACCGTCTGCTGCGTCACAGCTGCAGCCCTTTCCAACTCCTCCCTCTTCAGAAGCTGGTAGGTCATCAGGGCCTACCCGGGACACAACCGCCAACGTGGCTGCTGCAGTGGCTCATCCGGCTTCGATGCATCCTGGGTCTGACCCAATGGGTGCACCCCACAGCTTCGCGGCTCGGAGGCCACACGCCGCCCAGTTGGGTAGTTTCGAGCTTCCACCACCACCAATGCACAAATATTCCTCCTTCAACACCGTTAACGCTTCACAATCGTCGCAAGCCCCAACGACTATTGCTAGTGTTGGCAACCTCCTCACTCCACCAAACAACATCACAGGTGATGTGATAAATTCTTCCTCGGGAGTGTCAACTAGCAGTGCCAGCTCAACTGCGATGCCGCATTATAGTTCATTCATCTATTCCCCGCCTGCCCAAGGATCCACGCAATATGGATATCCACCTGGGCACCATCAGCAAAATCAATATCACGCATCCCGGGGAGGTATGTACGCCCCAATGCATAACGATCGTCAGCTCGGGGACCAAGGCTCACTCAATCCGCGAAAAGGGCTGAATCCGCCACCGTACGAAATGAACCAGCAGTTGCCACCCTTTCCGCCATCAACTGCCTCATCGAATATGCCGGCCATGTCTGCGCAACAGCACAACCATCATATGATGAACGCACACACCACTGTATCGAGTTCAGCACCTCAACAGTCGCCTGTGCATGCTCAGGAGTCATTCCACAGGCCCCCACCAACACCAACTTACTATAGTTCACAATCATCCACAACACCCCAGCAGCCTTCTTTCCCGTATTCCACTGGCCCTTCGCCGACACAGCAGAGCCCGATCAGTGCAGGCTCCATGCCAAGGATGTCTCCAGCTGTGTCGCAGGGCGCAATCCCCTCGATACCATCGAATCAACAAGCTCAATCGCCTCATCCGTACCAGCGTCCGTATGGGAACATTTACCCCCCAGCGCCTGTCTTTTCGAACGTCAACAACCCGAATGGCCAGCTTGCGTTGGTTGGGAACGTGCATCCCGGCCTGATGCCAGGCTTCAATAGTGGGCATGCAGCGAGCATGCCTCACTTTCTAGGACATCATCCTCCTCATCAGCAACAAAGCTCAAATGAGAGGCCTTTCAAGTGCGATCAATGTCCACAGAGCTTCAACCGGAATCACGACTTGAAGCGGCACAAGCGGATACATTTGGCTGTCAAACCCTTTCCTTGTAATCATTGCGATAAGAGCTTTTCCAGGAAAGACGCCCTAAAGGTTCGTAAAGACCCTGTAATCTCACCTGCTCATTCACGTATGCTAATTGCCTTGCAGCGCCACATACTAGTCAAAGGCTGCGGCAAAGTCACCACCTCCACCGAAGAAGTGAAGCGCGAAAGCCACTCGCCCGACCACAAAGCCGAAAAGAGCGACAACAAGCCGACGTCGGGCCTCGCATGAGCTGCCAAATTGTATTCAATAATCCGTCGTCTGTAACCTTCAGTTCGCTTCGCCTTGTATTAAATACCTCTTCTTGCCCAAGGCATCGGTTTCAATTGACCAAGCCAACTTCACTGTTTAACACGTTTAGCGTTGTGACGATGCCGTCATGCGCGCTGTTAATTTTTGGATATCCTCCTTGGGACACCGGATATTTTTTAGCCGGCTGGTGTCGATGGTGACAGGTCGCGCTCTCTTATCTTCTTGTTTTGTCTTTTGCAGCGGATACCTTTTAGTTGATGTTTATTCGGGGTGTGCGTGGGGCATTTCGGCACATTGTTTTTTTTAGGGAACTGTATTTCATGCATTCGCGCGTGTCAGGGGTGACCGCGGGGAGGGTTTCAGGTTCGGTTTATGTCTTGGGAAATTATCTCGACGTAGGAGGGACTACAGTCTGAGATGGCCGGGGGTTGTGGGTTTCGGTGTAATAGGTTGTCCATTTTCTTTTGGCAAATTGGGGGCCTGGCGCAATCTGTTCGGCATCAGATCGGGGTCGAGACAAGGTGATGGACGTGGTCAAAAGTGAAACGATTAGGATTAGGGGAATACCGATATGAATCAATGTCCTGCCATCTGCCACTCTTTACTCTCGCATTCGCATCCTCAAAGGCTCTCGTGTGAATTGTTGCATATTGCGGGCGTGGAAGGGTGCTGATCACCTCGCAGCGCGTTCCTAAAGGAGGGGAGACGACGTCCAGGTTATTTCGTTGAGGCGGCTTCGTGCAGATCGATAACGTAACGTGACTGGGCCCAAACCATCCTTGCATCCTTGCAGGTGCAGAACCTTGGAACTCGCTTCGTAGTCTGCTTCGACTTCACATCATCTGTCCGTCGGTAGCATCATCCATCCTCGACACCATTAGTAGTTGTAAGACTGCATGTTGACGATTACGATCATGCATAGCCCATTGGTTATCGTAAATGTAGGTGAGGCTCTGTCTCTGTCTGTGCTCTCTGCTTCTTCCGCTTTAGAAGAACTCGTCTCCTCGGTCATCACTTTCGTATCTGCTGTCACAGTGGGGCTGGCGTGTTGAGGCATTCCGGCGACACACATTCCAATGTCTGGTCAAGGCCAGTATGGTGGTCAGGTAGATTGATTACGTTGTGTTGTACCTAGCGCAGGCTCCATGGCGAGAGCGGTGCATGCAAGGCATTCGCATAGGGCGTAAAAGTGTGGCAGTAAGGTGGACGAAAAGCTCAAATCTCATATCATGTTAGCTATCATCAGTACATTCCTCGAGTTCACTGGACAACTCATTCTCTAGCCCCCGTTTGGGCGATTCCTCTTTGGTGCATTCCTCGTCACAAAAAACATCCAAAACACCCAAAAACTGGTGCATTCGACTCGGTGTAGCTGTCACTCTTACTTTCTCGTGAGGAGTCGCCGTCGTCGTCACTTCTTGGCCGTAAATTTTGAGCGCGCTCCTTCCGCGTTTGTTTTGCGTTGCCAGTCGCGACCGCGAGCCTGTTTCGTGCCCGCGTCTGCCCCAAACCACTTGCCCGGCACCCACCCTCCACCCTCACCATCGTCTTGTATGCATTGAAACAACTTGTTACTTTTTTGGTTGCCGGCGGGCTCAATTGCTTCAGCACGCCGCCCCTTCTTTACTGGCCTTACATCCACCAACTTGCGGACAGCTCGTCCCCACCCGACGTTTTCACAACAACAAAATAAACACAACAGCCCCAGTCATGCATACCGCTTAGCATTGGCGGCACGAACACAACACACACAACCACAACAAAAACGACTGCTACCCGCATCTTGGTGCTCTGACGCCGAGTGTATCTCTTACTTTGCGAATATACAGACAGGCCATTGTCTCTATCCACATCATACCTAGTCAATCAGACTCCCGGGCGGCCATCTTGCTGGTTGCTTCGGCCACATCTCACTATGGACCATTCCTACCATGGCCGTCCACCGACACGTCGACGTGCCCCTCTTGGGGATGCTACTCTTCGCGCCAACCAGGACACAAACTCTCACCGACGGCGGGGGGAAAAGCCCAGCCCAGAGATCCTCTCCTCATCGCCGAAGTATCTTCCACACAACGAGTCTCTCAATCCCAATGGTACACTCTCTGTTTCACACGAACCCGAATCATCACCAGACAACAAACGCATTTCTGCTGTGATCAACGAGGAGCTTCCACCACGAAATCCCAAGCGCGACTCTGAGATATCGAATGCGAGTACAAATGCTTCCAACACTGGCCGCCGGCGCAAGACACACATCGGCCCATGGCAGTTGGGCAAGACTATCGGCCGTGGAGGATGCTCGCGCGTACGGCTTGTCAGGCATAGTGTCAATGGGGAATATGGAGCTGCCAAGATCATTTCGAAAGCGAACGCGGAGAAGGTGAGCGCTTTGAGTCTCTATAATCTCATTGAGAGCGCAGAGCAGGATACCACGCTTGGTGGCATGGCCATTCCGTTTGGACTCGAGCGGGAAATCTGTATCATGAAGCTACTGGATCACCCAAATATTGTCCGTCTACACGATGTCTGGGAGAGTCACAATGAGCTGTAAGTCTGATTCATTCTCATACCTCGGTCTAACACTAACTCCAAACAGCTATTTGATTATGGAGTATATCGAAGGCGGCGAGCTATTCAGCTACATTGGCGAGTATGTCGCACTTCCAGAGATTGAAGTGGTCCATCTTTTTCGGCAAGTCATTGCGGCCTTGCTATACTGCCACCGTCTTAACATCCATCATCGTGACCTGAAGCCGGAGAACATCCTTCTGGATAAGGAGACAATGACAATCAAGCTTGTCGACTTTGGAATGGCGGCCATGCAACCCACGGGCAAGAAGCTCACCACGCCCTGTGGAAGTCCACACTACGCTGCACCGGAAGTCATTCGAACAAAGTCATACGATGGAGCCCTAGCGGACACCTGGAGTTGCGGTGTCATTCTCTACGTTATGCTTGCAGGTACTCCGCCCTTCAACTACAACGGTGATGAAAAGAATCTCAGGTATCTGTTCAGTGCTATCGCTGCTGCCGATTATGAGATGCCCGATCAGCTCTCGAAAGAGGCCAAGGATCTCATCAAGAAGATATTGGTGCCGGATCCCAAGAAGCGCATTACAATGGAAGCAATCTGGGAGCACCCCTTCCTGCACAAATACGATAAGGAGCTGGACTTTCAGGGCAAAAAGGCTACGATACAGCATTGGGTTGGGCCATCTCCGACGATTGTAGGATGGCAACCACTTGATAGGAAGACTGTGGATCGAGAGATTCTTCGATATCTGCGCACGCTTTGGCATAGCGAGAAGGAAGATGTCATTGTTCGGCGCCTCATAAGTAAAGAGTAAGCAAAAATCACGTCCTTGGTTGTCAAATGATACATCTCTAACTTATACTCCAGATCGAACCAAGAGAAATACTTTTACTCGGCACTTCAGAATTACCGCAACGACGAGCTTGAAAACTATGGTGGGCATCACCTCGCATACTCGAACAGTGACTATCACCACAATGCGAAGACTCCTCCCACTGGCCGCGGTCGTCTCCAATTGCCAGATTACAGGCACAATCGTTCTCAGTCTGGCTACTCCATTCTCAACAATGAGCACTTGTATTCGAGGCACAGTTTCTACGAGCCACCATTGTCTGATGCTAGTTACGATCCATTCCGAGCATCAAGGGAACCAATCGTCCCCAATCAAGCCGTTCATCCGAATGTCACAATTCATCGCGGCTCGAGTAGTGCAAGCCGCAAGCTGCGTCCTGTCACAGCCTTGGGCCATCGAACAGGAAGCTCATTACGAATTCAAGCTCTAACAAACTCAAAGAATCATAGCTCCATAATGTCACGAAATTCCTCGAAGCGTAGCACCCCTTCGCAGCGGTCTCATCAGTCTCAGCAGTCCCAGCGCTCTCTGACAGCGAAGGGGAGGTCTATTTCACGGTCCTCCATGACAAGTTCACATTGGCCGAGCAGCCCGCCTGTCATTGTCCGGCCTGGAAGTATAGGGAAGCGTGGAGTAAGCTTCTCGCATTTGAGGCGAGCTTCCATTACTAGTGCCAGCACCGCTGAAGCCAAGGGTGTTCATTACACTCCAGAACAGCAAAAGTTCTTGGATCGCTCTGGGGGCTCTGTGGCATCATCTACTCGCTCTCGTCCACCTCCTTCTATGCAGTCATCATCTCCTGTGATACGAGCCGTGGGTAAGAGTGCAGCGAATCCAATCGTACCGCGTTTGAGAGTACGCAAGCCCGAGAGCCCCAGCAAATACATCCAGACGGAAGCCCGGAAAGTCAGTACCGAACTCGAGAAGGTAATGGAAGAAGCATTTAACCGCTCTTCAATGAGTTCGAGTATACGAACAATAGCTACAGACCCCAACAAGGACGTATCTGAGTATGACACCCCTCCCACTTCCTTTTCCAATAGAGACTCGGGGGGTAGTACCCTTGCTACGCCGAACACGAAGGCGATGCTGCAAAATCGGCCTCTTCCCCCGATACCAAATGAGACACCGAATACGTTCCTCCTTCGCAAACTGGCTGAAACGCGGGCTGAGATTGCTCGAAGGCTTCATGAGAATGGAGATAATACCGAGCACTTCAATGAAGTTCTCCTCCACCTAGATCGCCTCATGGTGCCTTCTGCTACTGGTGCTAAGCGCACTTCATCTGCTCCCGCCAAATCTCCCGAGCAATCCGCCTTTCTGCCAGTCATTTCTGAGGAGGTGAAGGCCGATGATGAAGATCGGTACTTCGAGCCCTACAGTTCTCACTATAGTAATTCTCACTATAGAGCCGTTACTGACCCCATCAGGACTAATCTTCAGGGACATCGCGCTGTGACTGATCACACAACTATTCGCCTCGTTAGTGGGTCGCCAAATCTAATTGCTCCCCTCAATATTCGTAAGCGGAGCGGTGCAAGCACCTTGTCGAGAGGTGCTGACGACAAACCTACAGTGCCGTGGCCGGGTCCAGTGTCGAATGCACCAGTGCGATCTTATCAGACGGTGCAGGACAACCTCCTTGCGGTCCGTACAAACGAGAACACGATATTGAACTCTCTGCCCTCGGTAGAGCCGGAGAAGAAGGAGTCTACTCTCAAGAAGAAGAAGTCATCTTGGTTCCGCCGCACAGCTGAGGAGAAGGACCGAGAACAAGAGAATCAGCACAAGACAGCAGTTGGGCGGTTACAAATACCCGAGGCATGGCAATCTCTTGACGATCGGATCAAGAACGACCCTCCAGTAAGCGCAGGTCCGAGTCTTAACACAACCAGCAACAGTAGCGAATTTCCCATACGTAACAGTAGCTCCGCTGCTGGAAAGAATGAGGTCACGGGAGTACGGAAAGGACTCTTCGGTCTATTTGGCAAGAAGTCAAAAGAGGACAAGGGGAAGCGGACTATGGAATTTGGATGTGAGTACAATAATCCGTGTTTTCTACGCATCGGCCGACCTGGTATTTTGATTTCTTTTGGCGAGACTATGCGTTCCATTTACTAACTATTTGAAATAGTGGACAACTTCAGCTCATCCTCGATTCTCTCTGGCTTTGACCTGGGACCCGAAAATGACTACTCTACCCGCTCCGGCCCGCCAGAACTCCAAACGAATTGGATCTCTCGCTTCCTTCACATCAAGCCTGCGAACAAGGTCCTGTGCTTTCAGATTGGCCGCGGTAAGGTCCGACAGGAGATTGTTCGACTGCTGCGCGATTGGCAGAGCTTCGGCGTGAAAGAAGTCACCTTCGACCGAAAGACAAATACTATTAATGCTCGAGTTGACAAGAACAACCGTACGTACACCCAACTTCTTTTTCGCGCATGGGCTTTTCAGGGCCAGACGCTCATACATTTGCATTTCGATCAGATGTATCAAACGTTTTCGCGTAAAGTGTCGTCCTGTCATTTTGAACTATTCAAGCTAATCTCATTGTGTCCACAGGTCTGAAAGTCAAACCGGTCAGCATCGTTATCGAGCTTTTCGTCGTCCTTGCCCATGGACGGCGCGCCAACCTTTGCCTTGCGCGTTTCACCCAAACTCGGGGCGCCGCGTCAAGCTTCCGTAAGGCCGTTGATATCATCGAGGAAATCTTCCAGGAAAAGAACATGCTAGTCGAAGAGGAGGAGAAAAAGGCGGCTATGTGTGAAGTCTTGGGCTAACCAAGACCTGATGCATGACGTGCACGCGAATGTTGGAACCTTGGTTCAAGTCTTGGATACTCAGGAGCATACTTCTCTATCGAACAGGGTTGCATGTTGACCGGGTATCATTTGGCATGTGCTGGGGAAAGATATTGGCGGAATTGTATGTTCTTGAGTGGCCGTGGTTGATAGGGTATTGGGTTGGATATCGATGGTTCTATTTACTTGGATCCGCCGAAACGATTTACCCAGATATCAATCTCCCACGACAACAGCTTTCTTCTACGTCCCCTTCCCAACATTACCGGACCACGCTTAGACTCCTCACAACCACGAACGCATCCACCGCAAACCGAGCCCCCAGAAAATTATACGGAGCGGAAACAAGGTATCATGTTTGCTAGTGCAGCAGAGATACGGTAATACTGTAATGCTTGCTTTTTCTTCTCTTGCGGTGTTTTTACTTTATACGATGGCGTTGTCGTGGTCTTTATCACTTGCATAGCCCATCTCCGACCCCACTCGTTCACCCGGCGACCGTTGTCTGAAGTTTGTAGCATGGTTGAGGTTGGAGAAAAGCATACCTGTCGAGATGGTGAATTGGCCCATTTACATTTGCATGCATTTGCATGGTTTGAGAGGGTCTGCTGCATTAATTATGAGTGTGGGTGGTGTATGAGTATAATCGCGAGGTTAGTAATGATCATGAACTGTACGTACTGAATGTCAATGTGAAGAAATGCACCTGGAGAACTAAAGTGCTAGGAAATGCATCTCAAAGCGGTCCCTGTCGACTCTGTGGCGCAGTACATGCGCCACACGATCGCCAAGCCCGCCTAATAGTTTCGCCGCAACCGCACAAAGCGGCGCCGAACCTCAAAATCACCCGCACGACAACGAACTCGAACGACTAACACAACAGGTACCGCGCCAACACCGCCAACATGCGTACCTACGAAGATTCCTTCAGCGGCCAGAAGATCTACCCGGGCAAGGTGCGTCTTGCGTCCTCTCCCCACTGCAGCCGCCTCCGTCGTGTTGAAATTCGCCAGCACCCGCCGCAGTGTATTGGAGACGGCAGCGTTGGAGGTCGGATATTCAATGGGATAGTTGCTGATATTGGGGTGTGAATAGGGCAAGCTCTACATCCGTGGCGACAGCAAAATCTTCCGATTCCAAAATGGCAAGACCGAGTCACTGTTCCTGCAGCGCAAGAACCCGCGTCGGATCGCGTGGACGACGCTGTTCCGAAGGCAGCACAAGAAGGGCATCTCTGAGGTTAGTAGTCGCTGCGACTCCCAGAGCTGTATATCACGGGCATTGGGGTCTGGAGACGGGCGGGTTGGGCGATGACATCAGGTCGGGAAGGAATGGATCTGGCGTTCAATACAGGGCTCACAACTCTCGCCCTTCATCTGCTTTCCATCTGCTAGTCCATCTCCACCCCGCCCTCGCTCTCTTGGGTCAGAATGGCAGGCTGACCACTCTCTCATAGGAAATCGCCAAGAAGCGCTCCCGCCGCACCGTCAAGCACCAGCGTGCCATCGTCGGCGCCTCCCTCGACGTGATCAAAGAGCGCCGTACCATGCGCCCGGAGGCCCGCTCTGCCGCCCGCTCCGCTGCCATCAAGGAGGGCAAGGAGAAGAAGGCCGCCGCCGAATCCAAGAAGAAGGCCGAGAAGGCGAAGTCTGCCGCTGGTGCCGCAAGGGGCCAGGCCGGTCGGATCGCTAGCAAGCAGGGTGCGAAGGGCGCTGCGCCCAAGGTCAAGGCGACGACTCGTTAAGCGGATCGAAGGGTTGGGCGGGTTCGTAACGGTCGGGGTCCTCGGTGTTCTTTCTCTCCATCTCGAATATGGGAAAATGGAATGGATGGCATGAATGCATACATGGTGCACATCTTTCTGAACTGATTCACTGTGCCGGATTCCTGGGAGACTTGGGGTCTGGCGATAGGGCAACAATGCAATTCATGTCCTTATGAGACGTAGATGTGCCTGCGGGACTCGAGTATGGGAAAGGAATATGCTAATGTGCAACATGTCTCAATCGGTATAGTCGAGTCTGTACTTGTGTCACGATCGTAGGTCTACGTGGGCCACACATTCTAACAGTCATCCGCCTACGAGACATACTTTGCAGACTACACCACACCACACCACTCGTTATTGCACGCAGCCGATATTCCAAAACCGCGCGCGCAATCTTCGAAGAACACCCTGCCCTCATCTTCATCCTCGTCTTCGACCTCATCTTGCGGATACACACTACCACAGCGCACACGGCCACCCAACAATCCCCCCCCCAGCTTATCCCCGCCCTCTTTCTCCGCGCATGTGTCCCATGCCTGCCCACACCCTCACTACGCACCCTGCCCCACGCCTCCAAAGCCCCACCTTCAGACTCTCAAATTGCTGACACGGCCATCTTCCCCTCCCATTCCAACCCTGCGTCGCTGCCTTCTGCAGGCCCTTCCCTGCTTTTTCAATCTTACAATTTTTGCTTTGCCTTGCCCTTCTTCCTCTGTCATCGCCTCGTATATCGCATTTGGTTTCTCCCTCCCCCTCTGGTTCCTGCTCGGAGGACGAGGGAGGATGGCGGGGAGATGGGTGAGGCCGCGGATTTGAGCTGCTGTGGTAACAAGCGAGAACGAGGGCGTGAACGTGAACGTGCTGAAATGGGATACTGGGGGCGACACAAAGACCGTTGGAGGAAGTACTTTTGGATAGACACTTGGACTCGTTTAACCTCGGGGTGTTGCGTCTACCCTGGGCAGCAGGAAAGAAGCAGAGGAGGGTTGAGTATTCGAATAACAAATCTGGTCTAGAAATTGGATGAAAAGGAACGATTTTTTTCGCTTTTGTCGTGGCTGTCTAGTCTAGCATTCTATTATAGGAAGCTTGAGGTGGGGGAAAGGGGGCGAGGAGATGTGCAGCTGGAGACGGTACTGTGTGTATGGAAGATTGCGTCGGGATATCATGGCTTGGGCCCATGACAGAAAGCTGGAGAGGTCGGTTTGCATATCCTAGAGTCGAGACGGATGATTACAAGGGAGGGACATGGATGGCGAGGCAGTGGAGATGGACAAGAATATGTTGGTAGAGGACTGTCCGGACACAATCGTCAGTGTAGCCGTTCAAGCATTGACGGGAAGAAGCCAAAGGCATATTTGTACGGCTAGACAGAGCGCAGGAAATAGTGCTTGGAGAGTATCATATTCTGAAATTGGTTATAGGAAAGCGGGGCTAGATGAGATGATACATATAGCTGCGTATATCATCGACAGTCTGACCTCCTCCCGCCTCCTCTTTTGATTAGCGCCGTATCCCCAGTTTGTAAAGCAAAATGACGCCCGGCTCAACTTTGGCTCACCCGCTCCTCAGTTCGCACCGCCACAGCTTAGGTTGCTCACTCTCAACTCCCCTTTCCATCCCAACTCGGTTAGCTAGCCCAATTATAGAAATAGTGAACAATCCTTGTCATGATTTTCTGTCAACTCTACGCGAAAGACAACTCCAGGGGTGAGCTGGCAATGAAGCCCAGACATGGCCAACATTGTGAAGCTTGCCGCGTTGGCCCAGAAATAGGCCATCCCTTGAGATGTCGCAGAACTAGGCTAGTCATGCAAGATAGCCCTAGTTCGAACTTTCTAAAATCATACTCTTCTCTGGTGTTGACTGAATGGTGACGCCGCCCTGCCACCTCTCTCATCCATCTCTGTCTTCCATCTTCTCTCTGCTTTCTATAAGAGGCGAAATTAAGTTAGTAGCACGATTTAGAATATATACATAGCTTATTTCAGAAGGCCTACGCTAATTTAGGATAAGCGTTACCAAGGGAAGAGGATATCGACTACGTTATCCCTTACTAAAGGAGCGGGAATTATAATTTTCAATCTCCTAGTAATGTAGTTCTACGACGTAAAGAGCTAGTAAGACTAAGATGATCGTCTTCAGTAATCATTAGAGTCTCAAATCCAAAGGGCTCTATGTCCGGTCATTTCAGCCTCTAGGCTAGCGATTTCTCGACACCTCTATCAACTAGCAGTATCCTCTTCTCTCTCGGCCCACTCTAAGTACCTCATCGAATGCTCAAACTTCAATTCGAATCCTTGCTTGGCCAACCTCTTCTGCATGACTAACCCAACTGCACCTTCCTCATCTTGAGTCCACTTCGCTCGACCCCATTCCAGATCAGATTCGTCTTTCCCTCGAATTCTACACTGTGCGAAGTCTATTGCACAAACCCGATATCCGCCATTTAGCTTAGGAGATACTAATATATTGGACGCGCGGACGTCTTCGTTAAGAACGGCGTTGTCGGATAGTATATGGACGTTGGCAATGGCTTGATCAACAATAGACTGACAAGAGGGTCCCGGGGTCGTGGATGGGCTGAGGCCCGCGAGAGTAAAGCCTTCGATAAGTTCAATCAGGATACCACTAATTTTCAAGAGCTCGGTTTCAGGAGCCTTGATCTCGACTTGATCCACGTGCGGCCAGACGCTGTCTGAACCGGAAGGCCCAGTTGTGGCGATATCTTGGTGATCGCTGCTGTGTTGGATTGAATGATAGTATTACAAGACGTAAATTTCCTAAAAACAAATACTGACACTATTTGGAAGAGCACCCCGAGAGTGACTACAAATATCACGAAGATCATATTCATATAAGTTGACAGTTGACCCAGTGTGGAAATGGCGCTTAGAAATAAAGCCTGCCTTCGCCGCACTTTGATCAAGTCCAGCCGGTGATATGGTTGTATCGACGAGGTTTATTTCAACGACCAGCTCGACCACAACAAATCTATGACTCTGAGCGTATATCAAATAATCACCATATCTAGGAGACAGGTGCCTGCACTACCATAGTGCTGAGACTGTTGCATCCGAGCAAACTGCTCATCCGATCATGAGTAAATCTTAGATCCGATCTGACATTAGATGATGCGCTCTATGCTGGGTGTCCGGAGGAGGAAGTCGTCGGAGCGCGCGCTTGTTCCTTGCGTCACTCTTCGGATGCTGGTTGACACAGCTATGTTACAGTATTCCTTACTCAGTTTTATACCCTTGTATGCTCAGGTTTGGAAGCGGAAATGGTCTTTGGTGAGGTCAGTTTTCCCCTAAGAGTAAATCGCGTATCTCTGGGATCGGGGATAGGCAGAGCCACTGGGAGGACAAATTCAACCAGCCCCCATGCAGGCCCCAGGGCTTTGATCCCAATGGGCCCCTTGGCTCCCACGTTCGGCATGAAAGCGAGCCAGCTCCCGCGAGTAATCCCCGGCGACTTGAAGATGCCGCCGGAACGCTCAGGCATGATTGACGTCGTGAGCGTGTGCTGCTGGACCGAGTGGCGTAGTCCACAGACAGGTTTTGGGAAATTGCAGGCTGCACCTTCCATGTTCTGGAAGCTTAGCCTCCCCAGCGGTGACGACAGTCTTGTTTATCCGTGGACGCCCGTGGACGAGTGCTTCCCTTCCGTCTCGCGTTGATGAAGGCGACAGGCGTGGTGGTCGGGCGGGAAACGCACGAGACTGGCTGTCTGGTCGAGGCTGCTCCATTCGCGGCCGGGTCTCGCCAACGCAATCGATAGGGGGTGTGGCGTTGCGGGCAGCCATTGCTGTGATAGGCGGCGGCTGGCGGATGCGCGACAGGGAACGGGCCCGCTTCCCATCTGGTTGGGAAACTGGGGTGTCTGCCCTGTTTGACGTACCTTGCTGGGTTTGTTTCACCGCTCGAGACGCGCCCGTATAAGAGAGCCATAGTCCCGCCAGCATGCGTCGTGTCTGCCGCGCAGCTGCATTCCGCCCACCCCGCCATGCCGCTGAGGAAACACTCCAAGCCGGCCCCGGAGGCTTCTGGAGGCAAAGCGGAGACGAAGAAGAGCAGGCGACAGAGGATCGCTGACTTCTTCAGGTCCAGGAAGCAGAGGAAGGAGGCCGAGAAGAAAAATCATGGTGATGCAACCGTACGTGCTCCTATCGCGTCCTGCCACCCCAGGGTGCCCTCCCCGTCACCCAACTCTCAGCTAATGGCGCCCTTCCGCTCCAAGATTCCAGTCCCCGCCGATAAAGGTGCCCCGCGAAAGCCCGCCCGCGACTCCAAGATCGCCGAATTGACGCAGCCGGCCAAGTCGAGCAGTTCTGTCGAGGTTGTGAAGCCCGAGCCGGAGCAGCCAGAACAGACACCGCAGCCCAGCCCGCCCCCCGAGCCGAAAGAGAAGGAGCAGGACAAGGACAAGGACAAGGTGGAACCCCTCAGCGACGAACAGATACATGCCCTCTTCTCGGGGGCGCCCCATTTCTCCGTCCAGAAGACGGACGATGGGCAGACTCCGAGAGCGACATTCCCTTGGGACGAGGAGTTGAAGGTCAAGGATGTCTCGGACTCCGCACCGCTGCCACAGTCTGCCTTCTCCGCCGCAACCCTGCATCGACACCTGCCCACTCTGCAACAGGCGGGCGACCAGGATAAGATATTCCAGGGCTACGATATGGGCGTGACCGAGGTCCCGAGCATGCTCAGCGCCCAGGGTATTGAGCCTGGCACCGTTGGCTTCGTCCACTTCCTCGAGCTATCCAAATCGGACAACCTCGTCACGGATCTGCAGCAGTCAGAGTCGAGCAATGGCTTTCTCGAAGCCATGAGGAACAAAGAGCAGATGCAGAGCAATCCTGAGAGACTCGGCATTCGACGGGTGGACATGTCCATGCTCCATGACCGCCTCATTGAACTCGGAGACCTATTCGAGGCATTCCAGGACAGCCCCGAACGCATCACCATTCTCAACAACCAATCATCGGGAGATCTGTACGCCAATCTCTTTGGCAAATTTCTGACTCCGCCCAGGTACGACGATGCTGCAGATGATCCCCTCGGGATGAAAGTTCAGATTGATACACTTCTCAAAATCCTACGTTTGAAGGGTGTTTGGTACGATTTTAGCCTGGTGGAATGGCGCATCAGACTTGGCCAGATTTTGTGGAGTGACGGAGAAGCACTGCCTGAGCACAAGCCGCATCAATTATGGGATGAGCGAGACATCCTTTTGCTCCAGATCACCCTGTCGTGCGAATTGCTTCTACGCCTGGATGCAGTCTCCAGTATGGATACGGATGCGATCAAAGGCCGGATGCACCTCAGCCCTGAAGACTACAGGGGATTCCTCAACCTGAAGACTAGGAAGACGGACTGGGATATGGTACTCGCTCGTCGTTTTCTAGAGAACATCCTTGTCATCAAGGAAAGCGATACTAATGACTTTGCGCAAACCCCCAAGCCACGCGGACTACTTTCAATGCTCAGTAGGGACGACCCGAAAGAAACGCCCAATAACGATATCATTCTCCTTCCTCGCCACCAAGCCCGTCAACTCTCGGGTCTTCTGTATTTTGCTGAAACTATTCAATGGCCTCAAATCGACCTCATGGTCAAAGAACTCGCACAGAAGCTTGGCATTTCAGACAGCACGAAAGAGCCTCAGCAACCCGCTTCTCCTTATGGGAAGTTCTTGGACCCGAGCACCCCATCTTCCGTCAGCGTATATGGCACTCCCCTTGCGACACCTCGATCCACAGTCACGATCCAGGACAGCTACTTTGGACAGATGACCAAGCCTGCCTTGAGTAGAAACAACTCGCGATCATTGAACATACCATTATCGACCGCTCTCTTGGGACAATCAGGCGATGCCGCTGCAACTACCATGAACGTTGGTGGCTGGCTTAGTCGATCCTACCTGACTGGATTAGTCTTGCCGGGTGAAGGCATCTCGCACTTTCTGATGTCCACCCTTCTCGAGAACGACAAGCTCGCAATCGCGACACTCGGTGATTCTGCTAACTTATATGGAGGTTTCATCTATGCAGGTAGGAGCTGGTGGAGCAAGAGTGCTATCGTCGCTCGCGTTCTTGCTTGTCTTGAAGGGGCTCTAGAGTGCATGGGATGGATTTCCATCATCAAACCTCCGGAGTCTCTTCCTAATGGGTGGTATGCCCTCAATAGCGAGCAACTTCAACTTGATCAGCCCACTCGAATTGAAGCAGAAGATGATCTAGTTGCGATGGCCTCAGCTACCACTCCGGGTGACGACGACGAGAATGTCAACCCTGAGCACTTCACGCTACCTCTGGACCCGAGCACTCCTCCCATCCCTTCCGTCGAGTATACCGGATGGAACCTCACCCCTATCAGCTCCGAGCTTTCAGATAACGAAGCGTTATCTGGATCGCCCTCGGAAACGGAGACACACATTGCTTCTCTCACCTTTACGTCCTTTGCCCGCGGCAACACGCATACCTTTACACTGACCCACGACGTACAGTTCATTACCTCATTCCCCTGCACCCCACCTGCTGCTTCTCCGATTATCAATCTCCCCCAAATCCTCAATCCCTCGCTCTCCCAAACACTGACCCGTTCGTCATCCAAGCGCAGCATACACAGCACCCGGAGCGGAAACCGTCTCTCTCGCCATATGAGCCGGCGAAATAGCCACGGCTTCGAGCCATTATTTTCCCACCCTCCGGACTCACCGGGTATCGCACCCACGCCAATATATTCTCCCTTGGACGCGGAGCTCGAAGAGAAAAGCACCACGTCGCCGAAATCCGCGCCCATGATGGCACACCCCCTGTACAAGTCGTACAAGTTCAAAATCGTGCCTGTCACCGAGGTCCTGGATCCGAATTTCATCCTCCCGTTCACCATGCATTCATATGCTTCGTCTACGCCCGAGGACCCGGGTTCTGTGAACGGGGCCAAGGGCAAAGTAGACGCGAGCAAGGTTGACGACAGCGTTGTCCTCGTCCTCGATGCCCGTGCTTCGAAGGACCTGGAGCTTTTAGCAAGAGCGTGGTGCGCGGAGAAGGGGCTGCATGCCATCATCGGGCGGGTTGGGCGCTCGTGCCTTGCGTGCTGTGTTAGAGAGGCGAGGGGTTTGGGAGTCAGGGTCGTGGTCAGGGTTTGAGACCCATGTCGAGGCGATACGAACTCCAACGACCGTGACGACCAATTTTTTGTTTTTTTATTGTCCTCAAGTACAGTATATATACCCCTCCGCCCGCCCTGAGAATGGTTGCGATAGACGTGCGAGTTTCTACCTTGCTTGTAATCAGTATTATTGCGTGGGTGGTTTTCTACGTCCTCGGTTTTGATCCAGCGGAGATACCCGGTTTTTAGCCCTCGTGCTATCTGAATGGAATTGAATTGAATGTATTGATTTTCTGTTTCATCTCTTTCCATTTTCGTGTGCTGTGACCTTGGCTTTTTCTTTTTTTCTCTTCCTGCTGCTGAGTAGTTGGACTACGGAATGGTGTGGGGAGGAACTGAGGTATAGTAGGTGGAGGGGATGTGGATGCTGATGTGGATGTTGGTGTAGATGTGGTTGTGGACTGGGGATATTGGCTTTAGGGAGTAGGGAAGAAGGGTTTTGCTGCAAGGGGGTTCTAGGGTAGAAGATGATAGTTGAATGGAACAGTGGAATGTGTGTCTTTGTGTTGAAAGAAATTGTGGAATTGTGGTTGATTGACGGATGTGGATGGTGTTTATTCGCTGGAGACACCTTCTGCTGGCGGTTCACTTTGTTAGAACACGCCTTTGCAAACATGAGTCTCCCGAAGTATAAGGACATTGGTTCCCCCCTGAACTTTTGCCGTTGCCTTCGGAGATTGAAGTCTGTCGTGCTAAGTCTCGAAGATCAGAAAGTGGAAGAGGACTTTAAAAATTTGATGATTTGACTCGATTTGAAAAGAGCCTATCCTAGCAGATGTACCTTTGGCGAATTTGTGACCTAATTAATTCCCAAAAATCGTACAATCCACAACCGTTTCAGGACCCACCATGAGCAGTGTTCGGTCCTTCCATTTCCTCTATTTTCTCTCATAGCCCCACTCCCCTACGACTTGATAACCTTCTCCGCCTCCTTCTTCGCGGCCTCTCCCGCCTCCTTTAGTCCCTGTCCAATCTCTTTGCCCTCAGCCTTCGCCTCCTCGCCCGCATTCTTGACGCTGTTCTGCCACATCAGTATCCGTGAGACCTGGGTGGCGCCGACGACGAATAGGAAGAAGTTGACAGCGGCGAGGAACATGTTCTGCGGTTTAATGACGAAGCACCAGCGGGTCCAGATTGCGCCGGTCAAGGCGAGTGCGCCGTTCTGCGTGAGGGAGAGCTGGGAGGCTGGGCGCGCGAAATCGGCGGCTCCGGCGAGGACGATGGACCATTTCATGACGGGGGCCCTGCAGCAGTATATATTAGCATTGAGGAGTCTTGAGGCGGCGAGACGGTTGATGTCGCGTGTGTGACTCTTCGCTTCATTCCGCCCGTTTCCGCAATTGAGCGCGCCGGTTCGACTTGACATACCAGAAATGCACCGTCTTCGGTCCAACCGGTCCATTTAGGTACTGCACGATCTTGCTAGTCTGGGGTTCCGCGGGGTTGGCGGCAGTCTGCACTCGTCGGCGGAGGAGCGGTTGGCGAAAGATAGGCCGCAAGGTGGTGAAGAGGCGGGCGGCCGGGCGGTACGACATCTTGACTGTGTCTTTCCTGGGGGCTTGGGGGGGTCCCGGGTATAGAGAGACGTGGGGCGATGAGGTGTGGGTTGATGGGCAGCTGTACTCGGGGATAAGCTGTTTGTTGGTGTTGAGAAATTCGGGATTACGATGGGGTTCTCCGATGGGCGCTAGCTGTTATGGGTTGGTAGGCTGGAGCTTTGAACGAACCGCCTGCGATGTCAAGAGACAAGACTCGGACGTCCACGACCGATTGCGATTCTACCACCACGCTGCTACGAGCGGAACATTGATACAATGGCGGCGAAATACGGGTTCTCACAGAGCGTCAAGGAATTGAGGTTTCTGTTCTGCCAGACGAGCGAGCACAGCGCCGCCGTGAGGTATGCGACATCTTCCACGACGCACCAAACGCCCAAGGCCTACGTCGCGAGACTTGGGATACCGAATTATTGGGCTAGAGAAACGCTAATGCGTGTGCGAATAGAGGCTTTCTCACCAAGAGCTACCCCACGATGAAGAAGCACAATCCCCACACTCCGATCATGCTCCGGGAGGCGAGCGGCATCGAGCCCAAAGTCTATGCGAGATATGGTGCGTTCAACCTTTTTTTGAGATGATTCAAGGTTCTAGGATGTCGGCAGAGGGATAAGCGCGGCAATTCGGAGAAGGAATATCGTTGAAGAAGATGGAATTTGAGATCACGAATCATCACAAGGAGCGAATGCTAACTTCTGGTGTCCTTAGAATTCGGCAAAGAGAAGATGATTCCTCTGAAAGGTAAGATCGATCTTAGAGTTCCCCACTTCATTGAAAGTTTTGAAGCTGATGCATATGCTACAATAGGGCTGGACGACGTCGCGATCCAGAAGCAAATCACCGAGCTAGTCAAGACCCCGATATGAGAGGAAATAGAATGGAAAACCAAGATACTATCTGAATCTGGGAGGATAGGGAATATCCAAACAGTCTAGCAAACGAGTGGGTTTTTACCAATTTATATATGTTCACTTCATCGGCTTGTCTACTCAGTTCCCAGCGTGGTAAATCTCAAAGGTTCTTCAGCCCATATCCACCCACCTCAAGGGAGGGAAAGGCCATCACACGAGAATTGTACTACTTTATTTATGGTTGGTGCTTCACTTTCGTTCGATCTTCAATCGCTCTTGCATACTGCGATGCCAAGACAGTGTGACGCCTCTTTCACTTTATTAGCCTGCCTTATCGTTTAGGGTAACACAACTTAACATACCCCTCAACCTCACATCCCCCACTTCCCACTCTCAATCTCACCCTCCAGGAAATGGCGCCCATCGTGACCATGGGTTTCTTCGCCGACGCCGCAAAATCTCTCGATGGCCTGGGCCAGCAAGTCAGCAAGCACGCCGGCTACGCCGCCGCAGACGTCGGCAAAGCTCTCAACGGTCTCGGCCAGGAAGTCAACAAACATATCCCTCCCTCTGCCCTGAAATCTCTGGAAAACTTTGGCGAAGAAGCGGGGAAGCATGTAGGCGCCACCGCAGACGATATCTGGAGAGGACTGCTTGGTGCTAGCGAAGACTTTGGGAAGCATGCACGGCCCGTTGCGGCAGATGTGTGGATTAAGCTGGATGGAATCGGTCAAGAAGCTGGAAAGCACGTCGGAGGCGTAGTTGAAGATGCGAAGAAGATAGACTGGAATGACATGGCTGCAGACGTCAAAGATTGGATTGAGAAGCATCCGAGCCAGGTTGCTGGGATTGCCGCGGGCATTATTCTTCCGCCAGTTGCAATTGCAGCAGTGCCAGTGGTTCTGGGCGGGATTGGGTTCACCGCTGGTGGAGTTGCCGCTGGTACGTCTCCCGTCCCCTCTACATATCTTACTATAGATCTTTTGCAGCTGGCTAACTAAGTAAATAGGATCCATTGCCGCCTCCGCCCAAGCTAGTGTGGGAAACGTTGCTGCTGGAAGTCTATTCTCCGTTCTCCAGAGCGCAGGGGCTGGTGGAGCTGGTGCCGCGCTTGTGAATGGAGTTGTTGGTGGGACTGCGGCTGTGGCGGCTGTGGGTGCAAACCTTCCTGGGCTGATTGAGGTTGTGAATGAGGGGAAGACTTGATCGAAAGACGAGAAGAGCGATGGTCAGGAGTAAAAGAAATGATGGATGTCGAGTGCAGTTAGCCAGGGGGGCCATGTAAAGGAGGAGAAGGACATGAAATTCATTCCAACATAGATTGGTTTTCTTTAGGTTTGAAACAACCAAGACCTTAGGACAGATCCCGCCATGAATACTTTATACAAACACGTGCTCTGCTTTCACTCCAGCTGTCACGCTAATCTTATCTCGTCAATGCGGGGCAGTTGGGTGGTACAAACTGCGCACTTTCGCTTCTTTTAATACCGAACCTCATTCAACAGTCCTCATACCCACCCCCCAAACATTTATTCACCAACACTGACCCCTGGCACCCCGCAAACATGAGCTTCTTCGGTCACGTCTGCAAGGCTCTCGATGACTTTGGGCAAGAGGCCGGTAAAAACATCGGCGGTGCTGCGGAGACTTGGAAGCACCTTGACGGCTTTGGACAAGAAGCTGGGAAGCATATTGGCGGTGCGGCTGCGGAGACCTGGAAGCACCTTGACGGCTTTGGACAAGAGGCTGGGAAGCATATTGGCGGTGCCGCTGTTGAAACCTGGAAACATCTAGATACCTTCGGAAAAGAAGTCATCAAGCCCGCCACGGGGAATATTTGCAAGGTACTGCACAAGTTTGGTCAGGATGCTGGGAAGAACATCAGCGGAGCAGCTGAGCACACGAAGGACTGGATCATCAAGCATCCGGGTCCCACTGCTGGAATCGCTGCGAGTATTCTTCTTCCACCTATTGCGATCGCTGCCGCTTTCCCTATCATCGGTGCGGTTGGGTTTGGTGCTGGAGGTATTGTGGCAGGTATGTTGCTCAATATTGGTTATCGCCACTGCTATAGTTCTTTATGCTAACGGGAATTTAGGCTCTGTTGCTGCTGGAATTCAGGCTGGCATTGGAAATGTCGCCTCTGGGACTCTGTTCGCTCTTCTTCAGAGCGCCGGTGCTGGAGGGGCTGGCGCTGGGATCCTGGGCGGAACGGTGTTTAGTGCTGCGAGCTTAGCTTCTTGGGGTGCAACAATTCCTGGGCTGATTGCGGCTTTAAAGGAGGATAGGGAGACCAAGGAGATCAAAGAGAAGGAGGCAGAGAAGGAGGAACAAGAGGGGGCCGATACTCATGACTAAGATGAGGAGAATAGGATTATTGAGTTGGTCGATAATGATCAACAGGACCTTGATGAGAAGTCGTAGTTAGTGGACATGAAGGGAAGTCCATACCGACATCTAAAGAGGGTTATCGATACATGGGACTTCGCAGAGCGCTCCCAGTCTCTGAATGGGTAACAATATGCTCTGATTTAGATCTTAGGTCTACAGTCAAATATTGGAACAGTACTCTAGATTCTTCGAAAATTGTCTGGGCAAGTACATGAACACTATTTGCTAATTTGGCGGGACTGTATAACTCTCTCGAAATGTTCAATGCGCACAACACAATATAGCTCCACAACGTTGATACACAGCTCAGTAGATGGTCCGAAGACACTCATGATCCCTCAACTCGCCTCGACAATAGCTCTTCTCTCCACTCCCATCCTTCAATTCATCCAAAATGCCCTACGCAGCTTCGCTAACCCGCTTGGTGCAGCTCCACTTGACACAATTACACTCGACACAGCTCCAGTCGACACGGCCCCAGTCGACACAGATCCACTTGACATATTTCCACTCGGCATCGCTCCCGTCGGCATTGCCCCCGTCGGCATCGTGCCATTCCCAGCTCCCCCATCCGCAGAATCCTCGCCTCCAGACTCAGCAACGCTCCCGTTACCTGTCCAGATAAAGCTATACGCCGGATCATATGACGCACTCCTATTGATCGCAAATGTCGCCCACCCAAAAATGCCATCTGACAGATCCGATCCCATATACACGTACTCGAAAACCGGGTCCGACTCCGTATCTGTAGTCTCTGTCGCAAAAACGCGATCCTCTGAGTTGGCAGTGATGGAGATGTCGTTTGTATTATACGGATACGTAGCCTCAACGGCAGAAATGAGGTCCTGGTCCCAGAACAGCTGCGTGATATGGCTCACCGTACCTCCTGAAAGCGTGTTGTTCGACAAAACACTCGCGTTTAAATGCGCAACCATATGATGGTGCGTCGCGCGCCCCGAGTAATGCCCTGGGAACATTGTCTCGAATGTCACGACCCCCTCGCTGTCCGCTTTCTGTACACCACGTAGGAACGTCTTGTCTAGATTCGTCAGGTCGTCTGTATTTCCGTTGCCGGTGGCCACGACGCCACTGTAAACGCCCGTCGAGTTGCAGTTCCAGATGTCCCAGTGGACGTCCGTGATAGGCTCGCAGGTCTCGACGTCGAGGAACTGGCCTTCGAGCACAACGGGCACGCCGGGCTCATCGTCGCGAAGGTTGGTTCGGACGTATTCACCCTTGACCCAGTAGGGTCCGACTTCCCCTTGTGGATTTAGAATACAGGTTTTGTTGCTCGCGAAGATGGTTTCTTCTGGTGTATTGATTGTGTATTCCTCGGTCGAGAGATGCGATGTGTTTAGCACGGTATCAGTGTCTCTGATGTGTAGACCCCGTGCTTTACGATGTTTGGTAACAAGGGCGGAGCGACGGGCTGCTGCGCGCTCGACGATGCCGCCGCGGGCTTGCAGCTTGGATGCACAAGCGGCCAAACCACGACGGGTGGCTTCTTGGAACTCCCGTTTGCTGAGGGAGGCGACTTCATTGTGTTCGTGGTGCTCGCCGGGGTGGGCGATAATTACAGTAGCTAAGCTAGCGAGGGCGAGTTTGGAGAGGAAATGCATGGTGGGTGGTTAAGAGACCGTAGGATTTAACCTTGAAGCTTGGATAAACAATTGAAGTACGTATAGTCGCTGATGTATGGAAACTGTCAATGACAATGTAGGCTGAAAGTCTCGTCACTTATCTCCAAAGCTCTTATATATACATCCAATTTTCAACCGCCGTTTTCCATGTCCACGAAGCACACGCGTAGCCATTCAACTTAGCATACGTATCGCACAGTGCTATTACATTGCCTAGGGCGTCGTAGCCCAGGAGGCGGCGCAGTGACGAAGTGAGAGCACGGTACCACATCTTCTCCGCAATCTCGAATCCTCCCGAACACCTTGTTAGAGTGGAGATATGAAAACTTGTGTTTCAAACATCCTTCCAATCAAATTCCTCATATTAGCAGAAAAGAGTCGTGAAGCGTGCGTACGCGCGGTGGGGAAGGGCCGCGTAAGCGAGTCATGTGACGCCACTATTCACCCAACGAGCCTTAGTTTCGACTTGGCATATTGATGTGAGTAAATGCTGCTGTTCAATTTGCTCAAGTGACAACTAGGAGTTTATTTAACGTTGGGGCCTGCAAGGGCGTTGATAGTGGCGGAGAATCAGTACGTGGCCGTGCTTGGCAATATGGGGTTCAGAAGCTTTGCCCTGCAAAGCTTCGGCATCTGAAGAGGCTTGGAATTGCTTGATCTGGCTTTGTGTCCGTATACTACGGCTACTTCCACGTAGCTAGTGATGTGTTTTGGGCCCAGAACTTGTTCGATGATTGTGAAGGTTTAATTTTACTTTAGTCGCTGCTGTCAACTTCGGGAAAGCCCCGCAACCGGGACTTGTGCTGGCGACCCTGACTCGTCCGGCGGTTCTGCATTTTAAGGACATCCTTTGACTTGGCGCCAGACTGAGGGCCGCGAGGCAGTTGTGTTGTGTCCTTTGCCTCCCTCTCTACAAGCTTTCCCGTCTCTTCAGTATGCTCCCGAATCCCTTTCAGCATCGGCGCAGACACCATAGTCCCGAGTGTATGTCTGCGTGGGTTATCAAACTTCGCATCAGCCTTCATATTCTTAGAAAGCTTGTCCTGCAAGATAGCACATTGCTGCTGAACAAACGCCATTCTTCTATCCTTGATTTTTGCCTCTTCTTTTGCCTGTTGGGCTTCTCGTGTTGCATTGCGAAGGTCGTTGCGAGTGCGATTCAATTCCAATTTCGTAGTGTCGAGGGTGTTGGTTGCGGCTTTTAAAATCTCCGTTTCTTCCCTCACTTGGGATGTCTTGCGTTTCATGTCGCGGAGCTCGTTCCGAAGGTGATCCCGCTCCGTTGTTGTTTCATTCAGCACTCTGGTTGCTTGATCGAAATTGTGGCAGTATTGTTCCCGTTCCATCTTTAACCATTCACGTTCACAGGAGAGATTACTCATGGATTCTGCGTATTGCATGTCTTTGTCATGCATGGTGGTGGTGAGAAATTCCATATCGGATAACGTCTGATTCAAGTGTTGGGTTGTCGAATGAAGGCTGCTATTCACTTTATGAAGCTCCTCTTGAGCTCGATTCAGTTCCTGGTCCTTCTGATTCAGCGTGACGGTCTTAGAGTCTAGCTCCCTAGTTCTGAATTAATTGGGCCCTATCGATGTGTGTTCTCCATCATCACTCACCTTCGACTCTTTGCTAACTTACGAGTACTATCATCTGCAGCCGCAAGTAGGTCCTTCTCTCGTCTACGTTTAATTTCGAATTCTCTTTCTAGCACATCTGCGCGTCTCCTCATCATGTCTAGCTCATATTTGTGTCGTTCCTCACCCTGTTCCTGGACCACCCTCGAAGCTTGCAATTGTCTACGGAGTTCCTCGACCTGATGCAATCTTCGCTGTTCGCTGTCGACCGCCTGAATACGGTATCTGTCCGCATCGTCCTGTAGTCTCTGGCATCTTGCTATCCACTTTGCATCATCCGATGTGTCCTGATGGTTTACTTGAATCTGAGATACCGGTTTTGCAGTAAGGACAGGCCGTAGTCCGGGAGCCTGGTATATGCTAGGAGAAGGACGTAGCTTGGGGGGATTTTTCACCTCCTTCTTTGCCTTCTTATCCTTTGTTCGACCAAATAGTCCCATTTCAACAGCTAGCAAGCTTCGGATGGATTTTTGGATTATTTTATCACGAGCCCTAACACAAACAAAAGCCGGAATGGTTGGTCGTATTCCAGGTAGGTATTAAGTCAACTATCAATGTGTTCATCAGATGCGGCTTGAACGAGGCTGGGGCTGTGCAAAGGCATTTGTGGGAGTCAGTTCTGACAAAAAGCAAGCGAGGCTCACAATCAGCCTTGAGCATGTAAAGTCTAGGCAGATGCAGTATCGGCAAAATTTCGCTAAATCTCACCAATGAATTCGAAAGACGTGGCATCCTGCGTTTTCAGCTTTCATTTTCCCGTGGACCTCTTCATGTAAAATTAGCGTTTATCACGTAGTAGGAATTCTAAGTTTTCCAAGCTTTTTAAGGAGGTTGTATTGTCAAAAATAAAGCGTCTTTATAGTTAGAATAATGAGATCATTGTTGACTAGCAATAAGAATGAGCCCACGATCCGAATCCAAAGAGACATCGTAATCTTTATCCTGGTCCCACCCCGCAGCGTAATCACTCAAAACCAATCTCGATCTTGGAACTCGACTCTTCGACGCAAGTCTACAGGTGTTCAGATGTAAAGCCTTTCCATTTGGCCAAATGACTTTGCACACCCAGCAGAACTCTGTCTTGCACTTTCTGCATGTGAAATGTGCACAGCCCTCTATCCGCTCTATTGGTGTACTGCAGCCGGCTTTCGGACATGTTTTGGTTATACGACTAAGTGCGCTTCTTGCAGCGGCATCAATCTTGTTCGTTGCAGAACTCTGAAAAACTTTGCTTGCCATGCTGCGAAGTTTCGCCTTGTCGTGTAGCCTTTGAGAAGTAATTTTGCGAAGATGTTCACAGTTGCTTCCGCTAGAGTCTCGGCAGATGTAGCAATGTTGCGTGTTGCATTGTAAGCATGTCCATTCCGCATGGCTCTCTGGTTCTTGTTAGTATGCGTTAGAGTATTTAGACTCGTAAACCTACCTGCCAGTTCATGTATTTGGCCATGGCCGCAACTACACCAGCGAAACTTTTCATTCTTTGAAAGAGCCTCAAGTGAAAGCTTCTTAGTGTATCTATACTAGTGAGTGATTATAACCTTGAGATCAATCGGCTTTCCAGTACACCCACATTTTCAAAACTTCTGCCGATATCAAAGACCGAAGCCTGTCAAACGGTATGGGTTGCTTGCAATCAGAGTCTGGACATTTAAGGTCGCCAAAACGTCCTCCACGGATTGCAGTTTCGAAATAATCTTTCAGGCATTTGTCCCCAACGTTCCGATCGTGATTGCATTTTGTGGTTGGAGGAGAATAGGCGCTGAGCGATTCGCTCTCGAACGGCTCGTCGTCATAGTGTATGAGACACTCATAGGTGTTACACCGCTTCATCAGCGAAGTAAAATCTCTAATACCTCCAAATCAGCAGTGAATCAAGATTGAGATCGACCTAAGTTCAAACTGACTCACAGGAGAAGATGCTTGTCGTGTGAGTATGCAAGAACTCTGCGGACTTCAGCCTGGTGAATGCGCACAGTACGTTGACATGGGTTTCTTCTGCACTTTATTCTCCCTTTGAGAACATCAAGCATGTAAGTCTGGTCGCAAGTTTCGCATACCCCGAGCCCAATCGTTCCTTCTATCTCCTCATTTTTTACTTGCCTATGGCCCGTGGAACACCGTGTTGCCTCTAACCATAAAATCGATCGACGAGCGGCACCGAAGTGCTCAACCACTTGAGAGCAAACGATGCACTTCTGGGATTTATACACAGGGACGTGGAAATCGAGGTTGACCCGCCAGCAGATCTTCCAAGCTTCGAAGTCTTCGTCGTTCATGTTATTTTAGACGGCTTCGAGTCGAGAAGGCTGAGGCTGCAAAGTCCACGGAGGTGGGGGAAGGCTGAAGGTTTGCGATTATGTAGTCTCGACCGTAGCACCTAGGTGGCGTCGAATCACTG
Organism: Melanomma pulvis-pyrius CBS 109.77; assembly: GCA_010093585.1. Taxonomy (NCBI): domain Eukaryota; kingdom Fungi; phylum Ascomycota; class Dothideomycetes; order Pleosporales; family Melanommataceae; genus Melanomma; species Melanomma pulvis-pyrius. The sequence continues at coordinate 35,337 of MU001820.1, forward strand.
GCTTGGTGTCTGCCAATAATATGCAACACTCTCTAAAGGCGCAACCGAAGGCTGCGTTGGGCACGATTTTGGTCAAGATACTTTGTAAAGACACAAGGCTGAAACCCCGCCTATATTACTATGCATGGCGCCTGTCACTTTGCTGTTCAACATCTCTCTGTTCTCAGCCTTCTCCAACTCCTCGACCTGGATCAATTTGCGCTGCCATTATCACGATGTCTGACTGGAAAGAAAATGTGGCCCAAGAATCTCGTAACTGCCTGTATGTGGAAGAAATCAACACAAACGATAACGAAGACACGAGCCGGCGTTTGGACGGAATCTCGACTGAAACAACAATCCAGCATCTCAAGCGAGCTATCGCTGTTGACCTGAACAACCCCGCTGGCTGGAGCAGCATCAATGTTGCGTTCGGAACCCAAGAGCTAACGGACCGTTAGTATTAATCCCAAAAGATATAGCTCACACTGACTCTCAATAGTAAATGCAACCATCTCCTCCTACGGTGTCGAAGACGTACGTATTCTCCACAAATCTACACAGAACTGGACTTATTCAAGTAGGGAGACACTTTATTCTTCACACGCGCAGTCGCACCCCAAGTCAATCGAACCGATCCTCCACCCGCATACTCTCAGCAAGGAACACTAGAACAAATCCAGTTCAAGGATGTGGATGGGAAAACGTTGATATTGCGAAACATTCCCATTTCGATGAAAGTGAAGGATCTCTTGCAACTCTTGGCGAGTGAGAAGCACATTGAGACCGAGTACTATGGCTTCAATTACGGCGGGAAGCCATTGAAGGATGGTAAGATGAGATATCAATCCTTGTTGATTCCTTGTCTGATTGACATATACAGATCTCAGTTTATATGAATATGGGTTGCACAAGGTCAGTCTCCTGGATTTTATCTAGCTAAGACTAACAATCTACATTTAGGGTTCGACTATTCACATGCATATGAGACTACGAGGCGGCTTCCCATTCTGAAATGTAGATCGAGGTACAAATTTTGAGTCAAGACCTGGTACATCGTAATGTAGGGATATTAGGCTCATCATAGGCATACAGACACTTCTACAATTTGTGCAATGGGTCCAGTAATTACTGTGGGGGTACACAGCTGGCATTCTCTTGGCTATATTTGTTGGCGAAGTGGCGCCATTGGCACAAATACGTGCTCAAGGACAATTGGGTAGGCAACAAGGCTGAAAGGATAAGAAACATGGTTTGGACAATTACGTAAACCAGAGTTTGCCCATCCTGTGATACCACTGCCCATTCCCACTTCCACAATACGACAGCGATAGGACCCTCATATCAGGTGTCCAATACCAGGGTCCCGCTATACGACTGGGGAACCGGTCTCTTCTGAGTTCCAATACTTCTTGCTCTCTTCCGGAAGTACCTGTGTTGGCTGCTTCATCTTCAGAACCTGGAGCGGTCCTCCTTTCTTCTCATATAGCAGCATTGCAGCTCCCTTCTCCATATCGCTCATGATCTCCTTCAATTTATTTAGAATTCCAACTAACTTCTTCAATGCATCTTGGTTTTCTTCCTCCCACTCTCCAAATTTGGAACCGGCGTGTATATTTATGATCTCCTTGAAGATTCCATCTGCAGCCGGATGTTTACCAATGAGGAGATGCGGTGTGCGACCAAACCACAACTGCGGGAGATATTGATTTAGAGACCTTGATTTCTTCCCCTGCGTTTTTATCTCCGCCATCTTGGATGAAGGTAACACTGTTCCTTTCTCGATTGCTTTTTTCTGGCTCTTCAACGGATTAGTAGAATGCGATGCTGTTGTGTTGAGTAGTGACAGTTGTTGCATCGCAACTGTAAGTGAACACGTGTGATCAAAAGAACCAGCACCAGTTCCCTCTCCCAGACCGTCGTAATAAGCATCCACTTCAAACCGAACAACGCAGTTCAGACCACCCATATTGTATCTCACAACCCGATGGTGGCCCGTAGAATCCTTGATTCCTTCCTGTGCTTCTGTAAATGCCTTCTCAAAGCTATGGCCATAACCGGAGTTGCCGTTCCCTCTAATCATCGTGCGTGCGTTCTTCTCTTTGCGGGTGATAAACAAGCTGTTCTGCAACATATGCAAGTGCATAACAAATGGATCTGGGCGACGGCCACTCGCAATATCGAGCAACTTCCGTAAGCTATTACGATTGCAAACGACATCCACGTCATATAGTCGAATTTCGGGGTTCATGATGTCCAGCGCCCAGAATATGGGTTCGAATGGATATGTCGGCAGTCGATAGGCGTTTTGATCAACGAATTGGGAGCCTTTGTCAGGTTCCAGCTTGATTGGAAGGGTTGCAGGGATCCATTTGGGTGGACAGCCGGGAACGTAGATAGACGGACCAGACTTGTGCTTTGCCTGTTCAATCCAGCCGTAAGTGCAAAGTAGTTCGAATCCAGCGCTAGAGGATACTTCGATGGTGCCGGCTTCAATAGAAGTAACATTGATGCTCTGGACTACGTCGCCCGCATTTTTGAGCATCCATGCTGTCTTTGATTTCGGCATGCCATGATTTCTCTTCTTTTTCAAATGCACTGGTTCCTGCCGATTTTCACGTGTGCCTTTGTTGTTGACCTGAGACCCTTGTGGAGTAGAGGTTGTTGAGGTTGAAAGAGCTGATGTTTTTGTCTGCCGTGCTTGATTCACAGGCCTGCTCGTACGGGTCTCGGTTGGAATGGGTGCCATTGATTTGGGATAATGTGCACTTGACAGGGGAGCATCCGATGGCATAACAGTAGAAGCTGTGGGCCCGGCGAGCTGCTGCGGTTGCGACGGTCTTCTTCGATGCCGGGTCATATTGAGAGGTTTGATGAGGTTGGCGGGATTGATACAGCGCATAGCTATTTGCTGAGCCTGAGTGTGCGACAGTTCGAAAGCACGCTAGGAAGGACTAGCTCTTGTTAGGCTAACTTCTATTAGTTAGCGCATTCCTTGTTTGTGAAAAGAAGTCAGCGCCGAGGTCACATAAACACTCTACTTTTTTTGACTCCATTCCAATTCCACACATGGAATCCTCCTGTTTGAAAGTTTCACATTTCTATATGTTCTATATGTCTCCTCTTCGCATACCCTCATTCATCACATTACACGATCATTCCAGCCGTTCACATAACAATGTCCCACGTTGTATCACCAGCCTTTGTCGTCATCCCGCGTTAGGTTTGCTTCCCGAGAATACTCACAATGGCATAGTTCACTTAAGGATGTATTCGACTGATCTTTCTGCACGGAAATTTTAGCCTGTTCATCTTCACAATGCCCCATATCCTTTCATTGTGTGGAGACATGGGCCGATATAAGATTGCTTTCCTTTTCATCCATCTCTGCTTCATAGTCCTCACAGGCTATCCAATCTTTTAGTATCAAGATTGAGATTGAAATAGTCCTCATCAGCCGTAAGACCAACAAGATTTCCTATCTTTCAGTTACTCTAAATTCTAGACCGAAAATGTCCTCTACATCTCCCACGCCTTCCACCTCATCCGGCATGAGCTGGTTCCAGCACAAGCTCCGCAAGAAGGAAGTTGCTTCCCAATCCTCTTCTTTACCTCCTTCCCCTTCTCTTTCCGTTGCTTCCTCTGTTGTCGCGCCAGGAGTCGCTTCAAGGCGCTCAGTCTCCAAGTCATACGAAGATCTTGAAGCCGAGAACGAGATCAGACGAGGCCTAGTCAATGAATTGGGCTCAGATCTGCAAGATAAGGACCGTATAATCGAGAGACTGCAGGCGCAGATCAAAGAGCGCAATGAGCAGCTTGAGATTGAGAGGTCTACCAATACCACTTTGAAGAGGAATCAGGGGTTCCATACTTCTCTAGGTCAGTGCGGTTTAGACCAAGAGGCGCCGATGAAACTCAATGAGCAGCTTGAGGCTGAAAAGGCGGCTAATGTCACTTTGAAGATGAATCAAGCAACTAACCAGGTCTTTCTTAGCAACCTTTTCTCAGAGCTTGAATCCATGCAGGGTTTGCAGGACGGGATCGTGACTAATGTCGATGAGATTGAAGGGGTTAGAAACCAGAAGACAACAGGGGACGAGGAGGAGATCGGTAGGTTGCAACACCGCATCGACGAGCTACTAACCAAAGCCCATAAGTTGGAGATCAAGGATGAAGAGAACACAGAAGAAATTAGCAAGCTGCAGAACCGCATCAACGAGCTGCTCACCAAGATCCGAAACCACGATCTCATGGATGAGGTGACTGCCAATACATTTGCGCAAAAAGATAATGAGATCAAAGCTTTAATTGCTTTGATCACTTCTCACGAAATCGAAATCGAAGGACTTAAAGAGAAGCTGGCAATTGCCACGATTGAGGCTTCGGAAAAGGCTGCGGAAATGATTGCTGCTAACAACATGAATGTGAACGTTCGCATGCAGGACATGGAAGACGAGATCGCATTCGAGCAGGCCATTACCCAAGATCTCGAAGAGAAACTAGCTGGCATGGAGAATCTGCTCTTCGCTGTTGCCTCTGAACGCTCCTCTAATCAAGACCTTGTCAATAAATGCTCTAGCATGGAAAAGCAGCTCGCTTCCGAGCGATCCACTAACCAAACCCTTGCCCACAAGCGCTCAGAGATCATCTCGAAGTTCCACAAGCAGCTCGAGCATGCCATAGAGACTTACGAAATCGAACGCGACGTTCTTTCAACACGCATCCACGCCGAGTTCGAGAAGCGCAAACAAGAAAACCAGAAGCACAAGGCCGCCTTACAGGCTAAGGACGACGAGATCAAGGCTCTAATCCGGCATGTATTAGAGCATAGGAAGATAATCAAGAAGCTTGAGAAGGACAAGAAGATCCTGGTTATTCGTACGGAGGTTATGGTGCGTGAGTTAGAGTGCTCGGAATCAATGAAACACGTTGAAGAGCTGCACGCAGAGATCTTGAGATTGAAGTGTCTAATTAAAGACCTCCAATTTGAGATCCTGGAGCTACAAGGTGTCGATGACTTCTATGAGGATAGTGAGCTTGGTGACTTGGCTGGCACGTGGATGGAGGGCGTTGCTGTGGAAGTCGCTTGTGCCGAGTCTCTAGGTTCGCGCTCCGTCCCCTCTACGTTTTTGTATAATGACGAAGACAATACTGATTCCTGGCCCTTGAGTGTCTCTCAAGCGGACAGCAATTACACATACATGACCGAATGGAGCGACATCGTAGAGCACATCCGGCCGCTTTTGTTTCCAGAAACTGAAGATAAGAGTCAGCAGGCTGTAGAAGTAGAGTATAGTGGGAAGGAGCCGTAAACTATGAGTTGCATGGCACTGACGGGTGTGATCCTTTGAAAGGATTCGCAATTATAAGTATTATATCAAATACAATACTACAATATACATTGTAGTATTGTATTTCACGAGCGATGTCTTGAACCTTGCTGATACTTGGAGGAGTGAAGGACTGACATCCCTCCAAGGGTGCCGGAAGATACAAGAGGTACTTTAACTTTAAGGAACTTAGAATCCGTACAAACATTAATATTTATTATATGATATATATCTTTGAGCTACTTCTAAACCTTGTAGGCCCCTTCTAACTAAAAATACATTTGCATTTTTGCTATTGCGCGTACTTTACAGGGAACCTTTTGTACGTTAAACTAGCATTCTACTTCTATAGCACTACTGTTAAGCTTTTATTACTCTTGACACTTATAAGAAGATACCATGTAATTTTGACTATGAGCAGGGTCCTGAATTTAGGCCCCACCATTGGCGAAGCCCGAAAAGGGACCCTTCCAATCGTGAGTCTGCCAAGACATCGGTACGTCACATTCCCTAACCAATAGTCGTCACACTTACAGTAATCTTGCCTTGTTTGTCCTCACATTCAACTATAAGCGAGACGGTAAAAAAGCCCAAGAGAATTAGAAGGATTGCATTTAATTTTTTATTCTATACTGTACAATGGTCTGAGAATTACATTTCAACTTTTCAGTAACGATTTATAACTACCTGGGATCACTACGGTGGTATCAAAACTACTACATGGTGACCAATCGAGACAATAACGATAAATTACAGAATTCATGGTGGCATGACCCTTTGGTAGCCTCTGACAAACTCCCCGATAAGGCATACTCAGGGAAGGCGAAGTTGTCCGATGATCCTGTCTTTGCGAGAGAGAGTCTAGCTCCTGGATAATGTAACGACGGAAGACTGATTGGACTGGAGAAGACGCCAAGTCAGCTAAGTAGTTATTATTGACGGCACGATGATTGAAATAGATGCACAATTAAGACTTCTTCCTGAAGGAGTCTTACAGGATCCGCCACCGCCAGCACCCTCTGCGAATTGGATGACGAAGCACAATCAAACGAGCTAGGGCGGCGTATTACTACCGATCTATGGTAGTTTCAAAGCCCGGCTCGAGGAGGAGTTATAAGCCCTTGATAATAAGATAAGAGACTTCTTAAAGGGATTTTATTAGGGAATGAAGCTGTAAAGGATAGTAGCTTTACTAAAATTAGAAGCAGGCTGTAAGAAACTGTAGCTGTTGGATTATGCGGTAGGCCTTATAAGTCAAACTATGTCCATATAAAGTAGAAACGGCGGGATATTGTTCTAGGAAGCGCCTCTCTGCTGTAATAAACATGGGCTAGGAGCAGTGTATATTGCATGATGAGCAAGGTGTACACGGCTAGAGCCAACAGAACTTCAAAGCGTGACATGATGGTGCGACAGAAGCATTATTTGCGCAAGCTGAAAGGACATACCAAGTCCCAATATCCCTGTAAAGGTTCTAGAGCAGCTAGCTTTGTCTTTCCCGGGTTCAGCGCTGGAGTAGATAAAGGGTTAGAGCCTGAACGAGGGCCGGCGTGAAACAGTGATGGATTGGCCACCATCCTCGGGTAGCCCGACATTCATGCTGCTGGCCAGCCGAATCAAGGCTGCACACCGTCTGGCTAATTCAATTCCGGATTCGTTCATGTCAACTCACTGAAGAACCATACCCAACCCCAAAATTACTAAGGCTGGGACCTAAGCAATAAACCCACCTTCTCTGTTGAATTCGAAGACTACCAGCCCATTACCGTGTACTGTGCTCAGGCGCAACACTGTTAGGCAGGTATGGTAATAGTGATCAATCCAACTACAGATGGGTTGACCTCACTCGCAGCCTACTAGCGGCTATCGAGCACAGCTGAGACCAATACGCCGCAGCCCAACGTCAATAGCAGCATCCTGCGAGGTCTCCAGATCTGAGTAGAATCTTGATATTAGAAACATCGAACTGATGTTGATTCACTGACTAGAACTAAGAAGCTATGAGATCTGGAGAGAATGATTTATCTGAAAGTAGCTATGCCCGCTCAGGAAACTACAGAGGAAACCCTCTTCTTCATCTCTTCTAACACTGGCAGTGCCGTCCTTAATCCTTGGGAGCATTTCGTAAGCATGTCTTTCAAGTACTCCGTACTCGCAGCATATCTATCTACTTACTCTTGAAGCTACTAATTATTCTCGTATATTTTGCAAAGCTGTTCTTCCAAACTCTTACGGACTCTGCAGTGCTATTATTCTATAAGCTTCACTGGCTAAGATTCTGTAGTTGCCTTTTTCTTCTATGTTTCTATCTCTTCTCGTAGCTTAATATTTGTACTTTGTAGGTAATCGATCTTTATACTAAAGCTAACGTCGCGTGATCGAATGAACGTTGCTAATGAGCTCTCGAAGCTTGTCATCAAGCTCTGCGGTATTGATGTACTTATTCTTCTCGCGGGGTGTCCTGAATGTCTTCCATATGCTCGAGCTCTTTGACTTGTGGCGCGGAGGTGTTCTTGTCAATAGCGCTGCCCCCACTTATGCTATTGCTCAAGGACGACGATATCTAAGCTCCGGACACGTACTACTTAGCGACAAAAGGAGTTTTTGCGCAGATTGAATTGGCCAACAGACGGGAGCATAACGAGTGAGGTCCAAGCCGTCAATATCATGTGCGGATGCTAAAGTCGGCCAGAACAACTGCTAGGTCGTCGATGATGACATGAAATGCCCGGAAGTGAAGTGAAGAAGCATATGTTTTTGTAGATCAATCCTAAACATGTAACTGATACAAAAACTCCGCGAGAATGACTTTGCAGTGCAATGGTTGCTTGATCGTCGTCGCAACTACATAGTGTCGGCCATCCATAGGTGCTTCAGGAGTTCAGTCGCCGATTTCCTGTCTTCCGGCCGCCATCTGAGCATCGAGCGTATGAAATCGAGAAACAATTCCTTTTCCTCCCCTTCAAGCACCGAGACTCTTTCCTCGAGTGAGATCTTAGGAATAGTTACACTCCTGGAGCCACCCGTCCAGTGTCCTATTGAACTTAGCAGAGTCTATGTCGGGACGATCTCAATGACTAACCTTGCTTGTCGAAGACCTTCTTTGTCATATGGTTGCTTTGCGTGTATTCAAGCGGAGGTATTCCAAGGTATGCAACCATTTCGGAAACATGATGTGTCTCTGATGGGTTGCCCTCGTTGTCACGGGCGTCGAATAGATGCTCATCTTCAAACAAGTCCCACACCTAAACAAGAGTAAGTCATTAAGACTTCCTTATAATAGCATTGAATACTTACCAACGTGGCGACACTCCAAATGTCCACCTTAGAGCCCCACTCCATCTCGAAAATTATCTCTGGTGCACGGTATAGCTCAGGCTGAATTAAGCCAGAGTGGGAATCTCCTATCCGCGCTTCTCCAAAGTCACAGAGAACTGGTTGGCCCCAAAGATCACCCGTAGGATGGGGAAGCTTACGGGAACTGTAAATGGTGCGTGTGTCGTTAATCACTTTGGATGGTGACGGGTTCTCTGCTTCAGCTTTCTCGAAGTTTTCCAGAATAGTGTCATCATCCACAGTCAGCATGATATTTCCAGGATTGATGTCTAACTTGTCAGTTGATTCAATCATGTTGCATCATCTTGCCGTACCTGTATGTACGACCTTAGCCTCGTCGTGTAAGAACGACAGCGCCTTTAGCACATTGGCTAGCGTGCACTTCAGAAGCGGAACGTCGAGCTTGTGTGCTGGGTTGTAATACTGGAGCTGTCGAATAGTCATGTGCATGGGTGGATGAACAAAGCACAAATGTTTGCCAGTCGGACCGTCGAGCTCAAATTCGCCATACAGTCCGCGGATGTATGCTTGGCCGCGATGCTGTGATTGCATAGAACTAACATGCTCGTAAAAATCTAGCTCTCGATTAAGCTGTAGGGTCTTTTCGGCATCTCGGGTACAAATCTTGACAGCGACGAAGCCAGCGTCTCGTTCTCTGTGCATGGATGATCAGACTTTGAAGGGTGGGTGGGGGTGAAGAACGCCAAACATACCGGATATCCCGACACAGCCAGACCGTAGAGTATGCACCGTAACCGAGTTTTCCTATAACCTTAAAGCTAGAATCGAGAATCTCACCAGGTCGTGCTGGATAAAACTGATTATGGCTATACCACGGAAGGCGCTCCTCCTCAAAGAGCTCGCTGGCATTTATTTTCGTACTCTGGAAGCGCGAAATGAGGGAGATGTAAGAGGGAAATTTGAAGCGAGTACATGCGCGTTGACCAAATCTCAGCATGGTGTAGAGACATTATATCATTGTGGGAAGTTAGTGTGACGGTCCAAAGGCATGTTGGCCGCACTGGCTGCGGCGAAATCGGCACAACGCCCGAATCACGTTCCCCGCTTTTTGAGCTGCTGCTTCTCCGTAACACCTGAAGCATGTTCTGATTCCTGTCCACCGCTTTTGGCGTGCGTTTGAGCCTATGGATCGTTAAGCTACTATTGCACTAATTAGGTTGCGAAGTCCCGGCGTGGTCGTGGTGATGTCGGCGTTGAGCATGTTCCGATCCCTGTTCACCGCTCTTTGGCGTATGGTCAGGCCTTGATTGGACAAACTGCTTGATGTTACACGAGGTTGTGAAGCTACGGCGTGGTTGCGGCGTGGTCGGCGCAACGCTCAAAGCATGTTCCGCTTACACGTGTTCACATCTCATCTGTTGGATGCATCTGATAAATCGAAGGTTTGCTTGGCGCGCTCTCGCGTTTTGATTCGCCTACCTCTCAAAATCCTTAAAAGTTAACCCCCAACATTTCTACACCGCGTAGAGATAATCAGATAATTCTAAAAGATTTGAAATCCTTGTACAAAACTATATAATCCTAGGAATTCTTAGATTCTGTAGGGCCTTAGAGGTTATGCTAATTTTTAACGTGGTGAGGTTGCTAATGTGCGCGCGCAGCCTACTGCACACACCAAAATTTTACCCCCCTACATCTTTACAACGCGCAGAGATAATTAGATAATTTAAAAAGATTTAAAATCCTCGTATAAAACTGTACAACCCTAGGAATTCTTATATTCTTTAGGGCCTTAAACACCTCTTCCCAACTCCCTACAACCGAATCCGCTGCCTTCCTCACGACCGCACTCTTCCACTTTCTTTATCTATAAGCTGTCTTACTAATCAGATTGAGTCCCGCGTCGAAGAACACACTATGACTGTCGAGATTACCTCTGATGCCGACATGCCGAAGTGTTTGAACACGCCATCGAAGCAGGCTACAAAGGCGCGGCAACTGGCCTACTTGCACTCCGGTATCCCCGCCAAGAAGGCTCGAGGACCTCGACCCCAAGGCTTTTTCAGTAGGACGATGATCGTAACGCTGCAGAATGGCGAAGACGTAGTTATCCAGTTCCGACCTGAACCCCTTGACCTGGAGTCCTTCCAGGTTGCCCGGAGAGCGCTTGGCGCAATAGTCCCTGACGTCAAAGTAATTAAGGACGAAGAGATAGGACGCGAGGGCATATAGGTTTACTGGATAGAGTGTATTCCTGGGAAGACATGGCTCGAGGGCGCAAGAGGAAGAGTCTCGCAAACCAGGGTTACCACCGTCCGATCTTTAGGCCGCATTTTGTCAAAAGGCTATGTCGGCGATAGCAGTGCGTTAGTGGTTGACCGCAACCTTCGCCCGCATCTTGAGTTACTCCTAGCCTCCGAGGACCCCCAGATCCGTCTATTCCACGCCGTGGCAAGAGATTTGCTTGGCAAATTGGACCAGCTTAAGAACCTGCCACTTTTTGTTGCTCACTTTGACCTAAACAGTGTTAACATTATAGTCAACGATAACTGCGAGGTGTCTGGCATCATAGACTAGGAATTATCGACCCCTCTTCCTTTTGGCATGGGCTTTGGCCGCATCCACACACTTGCTGGCGAGTTTTCCGAGAAAAAGTTCTATATACCGCCTGAGTTTGAAGACGCAGAGAGGGGGTTCTGGCAGGAGGTTTGGGATGGGATCCCTGAGGATGTCCGCAGCCATGCCGACCCGGAAGCAGTCCAGATCGCTGTCACTCTAGGGACTCTTCTGAATGCCTTTCAGCTAGAGGAAGGCAAAATCGGACCCTATAACCCTGTAGTCGTTGATGCCATCCCAAAGCTTCTTACCTACCGTATTCCCTTGATAAGGGAAACTGATTCACCACCATATTTAGAATGAGTGAGAATGGACGGTTTAAGTTGCGGCTGCCAATGTTAAGGGAGCTGGAGAGGATCTACTCGCTCGGCGTAAGGCTGATCAGCAGATTGCTCGTGAAGAGCGTCAGGGAGGAGAGCGATCAGGCCTTAGCCGCCAGGCTCTTGCGCGCTGCAGGAGATGTAGGGAGACTGGGCATAACTCACGCACGTGTAAAAAGGATACTATAGATGCTATTTAATTTATTATATTAATATCTATATGCTGCCTTGTAACGTGGTTGAGTTGTACGCTTAGAGAGGTGCGCAAACTTGGTGGGGTGCACGACTCGCTTGTATGCGCGGCTCGCTTGTAAACTACGTTACCCGAAGTTGCAGCTTTAAGCTCCATATAAAAGAATGTAAACTGAGAAATGGAACAAATAAGGATCAGCTAGCCTAATAAATAATAGACGGATGCTCCAGGGGTCCATTTCTGCTCCTTCACGTTTCCAGATTCGAAATTTGTAAAAATACGCAGAAACATCACGGCCATTGGTTGAACTGGAGGCCCGTTTTGGAACTTTCCAATGACATGATGTCATGATGCCTAGCCGCCCAGGCTTCACGCCGCGGCTAGTGCACGCTAACACTCCGGTCGGTGAGTCCCTCTGTCTCCCCTCCTCCACGAGCAGGCCTACACTTCACCGGTCGCGAATCTCTACTCTCAAAGATGAGACAAATGTTATTTGTGGGAGGTCAAACCACAAAGATCGCGGCCATGGGGCTTGGTGGGGTGGGTAAGACGCAGCTAGTGCTTGAGCTGGTCTTCCAAGTAAGAGAAGAACATGAAGAATGCTCAGTGATCTGGATACCGTCTACTAACATAGAGAGTCTTCATCAAGCGTACGTAGACGTTGCTCGACAAATCCGCATACCTGGCTAGGATGAAGATAATGCAGACGTAAAGAGACTTGTGCAAGACTACCTGAGCAAAGAAAGTGCAGGACAATGGATTCTAGTATTTGACAACGCCGATGACATCGACCTGTAGATGGCAGGATCCGGTGCTTTGATTGATTGCCTACCGCGAAGCAAGCAGGGATGTATTTTGTTCACAACGCGCGACAGGAAAGCGGCCGTCAAGCTCGCACATCAGAACATGGTGGAGGTACGTGAGATGAGCGAAAAAGGGGCTAAGGAGCTACTTCAAAACTATTTAGTCAATCTGGACCTCACCGAACACCAGCTAGACACCGAAACTCTGCTTGTACAGCTCACATGCCTCCCGCTAGCCATAGTTCAGGCAGCAGCATATATCAATGAGAACCAGATAACGCCTGCAAATTATCTGTCTCTTCTAGATGATCAAGAAGATGAGGTTATCGATCTCCTTAGCGATGAATTTGAGGATGCCGGGAGGTATCGTAATATAAAAAACCCTGTGGCCACAACGTGGCTCATCTCATTTGAGCAAATCCGGCATCGCGATCCTCTGGCAGCTGACTACCTGTCCTTTATGGCATGCGTGGACCCAAAGGACATTCCGCTATCTCTTCTCCCAGCAGGCTTGTCTCAGAAGAAGGAGATGGATGCAATCGGGACGCTTAACGCATATTCGTTTATAATTAGGCGACCAGCAGACCTGTCTGTTGATCTCCACCGACTAGTACACCTTGCTGTGCGGAACTGGCTAAAGAAGAAGGGGTCGTTAATGTATTGGGCTATAAAGGCGACGGAACGACTGGGAAAGGTATTCCCAGATAACGACCATAAGAACAGGAGAATGTGGAGAACGTATTTGGCGCATGCACATTACACACTTAGATATAACGGTATCGACAGTGATGTAATAGAAAGAACGGGCCTACTTTGGAAGTTTGCTACATGCCTCTATAGTGATGGGAGGTACAATGAAGCAGAGAAAGCCTTTTCGCAGGTGGTGGAGACAAAGACAAGGGTACTTGGGGAGGAGCATCCGGACACACTGACTAGCATAACTAGCCTGGCGTCAACGTACTGGAACCAGGGACGATGGAAGAAGGCCGAAGAGCTAGAGATGCAAGTGCTGGAGACGAGGAAGAAGGTGCTTGGGGAGGAGCATCCAGACACCTTAATTTGCGTAGGTAACTTGGCGTCAACATTTTGTGTTGAAGGGCGGTGGAAGGAGGCCGAGGAGCTGTTTGTGCAAGTAAGAGAGACATGCTGTAGGGTCCTTGGATCAGAGCATCCAGACACTCTGACCAGCATGAATAACCTAGCATCAACATATTGGAACCAGGGACGGTGGAAGGAGGCCGAAGAACTAGACGTACTAGTGATAGAGACAAGAAAGAGGGTACTTGGGGAAGAGCATCCTGACACACTCACAAGCATGGCTAATTTGGCATCAACGTACACGAATCAAGGGCGGTGGAAGGAAGCTGAAGAGCTGCAAGCTACAGAATTAAAGATATGCTTGAAGGTGCTTGGCGAAGAGCATCCTTCTACACTAGCCAGTATGGCTGCCCTGGCCACAGTATTGCTATATCTGGGGAAGTACGAAGCAGCAGAGGAGATGAGCCGGCAAGCACTTGGCAAAAGAGAGAAGACGCTGGGAAAAGAACATCCTGACACGCTGACCAGCGTGAGCAACCTGGCATTGGTGCTACGGTATCAGGGGAAGTACGAAGCAGCAGAAGAGATGAACCGGCAAGTACTAGAAAAAAGGGAGAAGAAGCTGGGAAAAGAACACCCTGAAACGCTGAGTAGCATGAGCAGCCTGGCAGAAGTACTACTAGATCAAGGAAAGGACAAGGTAGCAGAGGAAATGAACCGGCAAGCGCTGGAGGGAAGAAAGAAGGCACTGGGGGAAGAACACCCACACACACTGACCAGTATGAGCATCCTTGCATTAGTGCTGCAGTCTCAGGGGAAGTTCAGAGAAGCTGAAGAGATGAGCCAACGAGCGCTGGAGAGAAGAGAAAAGGTGCTAGGGAAAGAACACCCTGACACACTATCCAGCGTATACTGTCTAGCTTCCCTCCTTCATCAACAGCAAAAACACAAAGATGCTCTGGCACTATACGAAAGGGCAAGTAGTGGATACGAAAGGTCGCTTGGGCTGGAGCATCCCACAACTGTACTATATGCAAGACAATATTCGACTCTGATGCGGGAAGTGCAGGAGATGCAGGAAATGCAGGAGACGCAGGAAACTTACCACTCACAGGGCAGTTTGCATCTGCCCGAGAATGTACAAGCCGCGCAGAATTGTTAAATATGTAATTCATCCTCGTTTGTTCTAGTCAATGTATGGCGTAAAGAAATCTTTAGCAGCACCGGGATAGATGACGCATGTGGAGCTGTGGCGAGAAACAGCCTACAGTATCTACATTGTACAAAAAGAGTGAGACGTGACATTCACGGCACGCGCAACCCTACGGAGCAGGCGGAAACTTTGGCTCCCCGTCCCACCACGCCCCCTTGTTCTTCATCATCAGCCCGACACAATACGTCACATCGACGGCCGTCTGCTTGCTCCAAAAGCAGCCCCTGGCCGTCCACTCGCAAACGAAATGCCGATACTCCTCATACCCCGCCGGAAATATCGGATTGCCCAGCCTCGCTTGCTTCTCCTCGACCACGACCGGCGTAAACGCCTTGGCGCCCACCTCGTGCATGTGGGCAATCAGATCCTTAGTGTTGAACCTCTGTTTCGTTTTGCCGAGGCGATGGAGTTCTCTCTGCAGGCACTTGACGAGGAGCGCGGCTTCGTCGGTCGTGTGGGGGTTGTCGAGCGCGTAGCCCCAGGGCTGGATGGAAGTGATATATAAGACCACGTTCTGCATGAACGATATGGCTTGATCGAAGCGGACCCAGGTCACCGCCAGGTCTTCGAGTGGCGTCAAGTCCAGCTGGTTGATTGGGACGTCTTTGGGATCTGGCTTCTGGAACGGAGGTATGAATGCATCGCCGTCCCCGGACGCTTTCTCGAGGTACGTTTTCCATTCCGGCCCCGTGAACTTCTCCAGCATCAAGTGCGCGACGTACCAGCGCCACCAGGGGATTTCGTCGTGCCGTAGGTTGAGGTGGTGGAGCTTGTGGCAGAAGTTCCTGTCCCTGCAATCGGGACAGCGCCAGAACTTTGTGGACCCTTGGTCTTCTTCGCCGTCGAAAAGATCGGTCGGCTCTGTCATAGTCAGGGACGACTTATCACAACGTGTTTGCTTCGGGGACGCTTAGCACTTACTGTTGCCATCAACGAGGCCTATAACACACTCAAAGCACACAAGGTGTCCGCATTTCAAGGTGCAAGGGAAGTCGCTTTCGACGTACCATTTGTTTTGACATATAAGACACTCTTCTGAGTCGAGCTGTACCTTGTCGTAGTGGATTTTAAGCCCGTATCCTTTTTCGACATCTAGTCTCGGTACCCTATAAAAGTATCAGGAAGAATGCAGTGTAGTGGGTCTGCAAAGAACGCCAACCATTTCACCAATGGTGCAGAAATACCTAGAACGTTGTCCATTTGGTGTTTGGCGTGAAAATAAGCCCTGTCAGGGTATCCATTAAAGAGATCCTACAGGGTTCGATACAATCAGCATAGTAATGTCCGGTTGTTGCATGTACCAGCTCGCCAAGGTGAGGGTTTCCTTAACTGCACTTACATACAGCCTCGCCCACCAACTATCATGGTTGTCCCCCGGCGGCTTCAACGCTCTCCACTGCTCACACGGAATATCATACGTCTCCTCATCTTTCCTGTAAATTCCTTCATCCCCATTACCCAACGGTAACATCGTCGTCCTCTTAACAATGTACACTAACCTCCCCTGTAGTTTAAATTTCCCAGCTTGGAGTAATGTGTTCCCTTGATAGCCTGTGACCCTCCTCATGGCACGCCCCAGCGGGTTGCGACTAATCTTATCATTGCCATTCTCTGCGACAAGCCAGTGTCTGAACTGTGCGCGTGTAGGCGGATCCCGACCTGAAGGTGTGATGGTGAGATGTGTCAGATCCCAGAAGGCGCCCCCTTGGGGTCGCGACCGCTGGGCAGCGAATTTGGGGATTTGGAGGATAAGTTGTGATTGGGAGTGGCCGAGTAGACAGGGGTATTCGTAGCGCGTGATGTGATTCGGGTGCAGTACAGAGCCGCCTCCACGGAAGGAAAAGTCTGAAGACGCCATGTCGCTAACGAGGAAGCTGAACAGATCGTTAACCCTTGTTAGTTTCCCGTTCTGGTAATATTTCTCGATGTATAGATGCCCTGAGCTAAAGGTAGAAAGAATCATGTGGCCTGAACTAATAAAGTAAGCAATTAGAATTATCGTGCACATTAATTGACAGCAAACAGACAGCAGTCATTGAATGCGTGAAAAGCACATGCAAAGAACAAGTAATTGGGCCCGTCGAAAAAATGCGTGTGTATTGTACGAATTTTGATGTTTCCACGATATGACAAATAAATAGTTTTCCAGGATGCCAAAATTAAGGGAAGCCATCACATCAATGCGTCGCGAGTCGGCGGTACCTGCTTAAAGATGGCCAAAATTTTATGCTGCAATTCAAGTCAGACATCAGGTCCAAGGGACTGAGAGGTCGTGCGTATCCAGAGAAAAGGTCGTCCCCATCCACCTCGATGCATGCTCTACGAGCACTTGCCCCACTTAGGCTGGCACCAGTTGGCAGCGCCACAGAAGTCGGCCTGCAACATATTATTAGCATGGACACATTTTGCAATTACAGCGATACTTACGGAGGTACCACAGAAGTTGCTGCCTGAGCAGCAAAGTCCAGCAGCGCACTTCTTGTTGACAATAGGTCCGCAATCTTGTCCAGCTTGGGCAGTTCCGGGGGCGACAGTTGGTTGAGCGGGCTTGGTCATGGAGTTGCACTTTCCGTAGCCGGCCTGGCAGCCGGTTCCGCAGTAGAGAGCCTGGTCTTGGATATCGTTCTTGGGACCGCAGTGTCCGGCAGACGAGCAGCAGCGGTAGAAGTAGCTCTTTGTAATGTCAATGGATGAAGGAGGAGTTGGTAGAGAGGTGAATACGTACGTTGGCACCGACGCCAGGGCACTTGACACCTCCTTGAGCGGAGCCGCAGACATCGATCTCAGGAACCGTGGCAGGGAAGGTGGCGGTAGCCTTGCTGGTGCTCAGAGTGGTTGCGGTAGCGCCCTTGCAAGATGATCCGGTTCCGGAGAAGGCCTTGAGGCAGGTCTTGGGGTCGCAGTAGGCGGCACCAACATCACACTGTTCCGAGTCAGTCTAACAACACACGAGAGTGACCTTGGCATGTTCCGTGCGATCGGAGACGACACGAGGGGAGATCGACGTACCCATCCATACTGGCTGCCTAAACAGAAGGTTAGATGCAAATCGCGTCATTGTTCCTGGTCAATACGTACAGCATTTGCCCGCAGCGCACACTTGGTTTCCGTATTGGGGTCCGCAGTTCTGGGCGAACGCGGCAGTCGCAAGCGCGACAACGGCAATGAGGACAGAGCGCATTTTGATTAGAGGTAGATTATTAGACGGGACGAGATAGTAATGTTGAAAACGAATGGACACTACTAGATGTTAGTAGCCAAGAGATCGAGAGCGAGAGTCGTGAAGAAATCAGGACGGAAAGACGGGGGTATCGAGGCTCCTTTGTATTAATAGGCCCCAAGACTGGAACGCGGCACAACAAATTAGCGGGGGCAGCCACGAGCGACGCGCATGGACAATATTGGTGAGGCTGAGCATCAATCAGGCGCTTTCATAGGCGCCGGTCCCAATAAGCTTTCTGTCAGCGATCCGTGGCCATGAAAGAAAGGAGAAAGGCTGCCCAAAAGGGGTGGATATAAGCGGAATTGCCCCTGTCGGCAGGATTTTCTAACGCGATTACGGAGGCCCGGCGCCGCCTGACACTTAAACACGAACTTCGCTCCAAGGAGATTAAAGGCGCGACACCGCGTTCGGCTGCGGGCGAGCGTTTGGCTGGCGCATACGAGGAGATCAGCTGTGGAGTTTCCAATCACATTGTAGTGCCCTTTCGGACGGCCAAAACAAACGTCAGAGCAATATTGGACGCCTATTTCCAGGTGCCCTGACGTACCTTCTCCACAGCGTCCAAGACCCCACATTCTGCTCTACTGGATGCCCTAATACTCAATTGGGATACCCTCTCTGATTTCCAGGACCATGGGGTGAGCGACCCAAGACGGCGAGCGGGTAGGGAGAGGAGTCGGGATGGGTTAAGCAAATGCCAAGTGCTGATCCCTGGGCGCATCATGGAGGACCCCGATTCGGGGCCAGAACGCCTCAATAACTCTTCACCGGTTGCCCACAAGTGTCAACGTGCACGGATTTAAACTATTCTTTCATTCTTCGCTCAACGGTCAGGGGGAAATTTGTTGTCATCATCCCCGTGCGCGTTCTAGCTCGCTACTTGACAAGTGGAGGAAGCGCCGACGCGCCGACACGCCGTCAACCTCGTCACTCTCCAGCTTGAATGAGATAGCCTCCATCGACAGGTATGGTCTTGATCATGTTAGCTGTGCTTTTTCTTGTTCTTGTCGTCGCGCTTCACTTACCTGGCCGTTGAGGTACTGACAGTTGGCAGCAAAGAGAATGGCAGCAGCCATGTCTTGATCTTTTCCTGGTCGCTGACTCGGCAGACCTCCCTTGTGCTCCTTTGGCATCTCGCTCTTCTGGTTGTCGTTGCTGTCCTGAGTAGTCATCTCACTTGGGAACACGCCCGGGGCAATGCTGTTGATTCGGATTTTGAGGCCGGCCTTCGCAACCTCGGTCGCCAGCATCCTGTTCAAGTGCACTTGGGCCCCTTTAGAGGAGTTGTACGAGACTAGACACGCAGGTACGAAGTCAGTGCAATGCTCGCAAGTAGAAAGTGGTAGCACCCCGAAGGCACGTACAGTGGCCTTGCGAGATCTTAACTAATCCGCTGATGCTGGTGATATTGATTACACACCCGGAATATCCGTAGTAAATATCTGTCGCTTTCTGTAGTAGAGGTAGGAATGCGGTCGTCATGAGATAGGGGCCGACGACATTGGTTGCATAGAGAGTCGTCCACTCTTCAACAGATGTTGGATCGAAGAGATTCTTTCGCAGCTCCTCCGCATCGGCTCCCTCGGTGGAAGTCTTGGGTGCTGCAATCCCAGCATTGTTCACCAGGATGCATAGACACTTCTCGCGAGACTCGATCTCCTGCACGATCTTCCTATACACAGAATCAGATTTAGAACCTTTTGAAACTTATTACCTTGTCGCACTAACTTTACGCCCTCTTTATCGGACACGTCACCTACGATCGGTATGATCTGACCCGCGATATCCTTGCCGTATATCTCCGCCACGCGGTCCAGCTTCTCCTCAGTTCGGCCAACAATATAGGTCTTCGCACCGCTGACAGCCAAAGTCTGCGTGATCATCAAGCCAATACCGGAACCGCCACCAGTGACCAGGGCGACCTTGTCCTTTACATTGAAGACCTCTCCAACCTGGAATTCAGCGTTGTTCGACATTTGTAGTGAGCTTTTTGAATCGTTTGTTTTTTAACGGCACGATTTGGTCCTCTCTTGCGAGAAGTGAGGAGGTGAGGTTAACTTAAAGACAAACATGGCTGAATGTGTGTGACGTTGGTTGACGTCACGGGAAATTCGTCCTATCTAGAAGGAACGTGCGGTTGCACAACACTCGTTTCCAAGACTTCGCAACGCAGTGCGACCACGACGAGCCCTCTCCACGAAGTAATCAGTTTTGCCTGAGCCTTCCAGAATGTCTGCTATACCACGCGTTCACTCGATACAAGAGAGCTCTCGAGAATACCAACACGTAGAGCGCAGAGAAACATTTAGCTAGGGGCGGTGGAATTTACTCAAATGATTAAGTAACACAGAATTCACTGCTTCACCGCGTAACCAAAACATTCCTCACGTAAATGACCCCAAACACGATCCTACCTTCACCCTACCTCCACCCTACCTCTATCGACACGAAAATGGGCAATCTGATCTGCAAAGTCGTCGACCACATCAAGAATACAATCTGCGATATGGCCCCTCCAATCGTTCAATACGTCGTCAAGCACCCGATCAAAGCGGTTTGCCATGTCGCCAGCGCCACGATGATGCTTGGATCAAGTGTGATCGCTCCTCTTTTGTTAGGTTTGGCCGGATTCACGAGTGCAGGAGTCGCGGCAGGTGGGTAATCTTCTATTATCAAGGCCCGGCCTTGGAGTAGCTCACCAAGCTGACACTTTCGACCTAGGTTCACTTGCGGCCGCCGTTCAATCGTCGATGGGGACTGTCGTGGCAGGCGGAGCATTCGCAACCTTACAATCCGCGGCTGTCAGTATATCCGTTTCGCTATTTGCAAATCTATACTGATCGAGTAACAGATGGGAGGCTATGGGGCAGCTATCGTTGCCGGCGCTATGAGCGGTGCCGCTGTTGCTGCCGAAGTTGTGCCCATTGTCGTTTCAGTTGTGGAGCAGATTGACTGCGATAGCGACCCAGAAGAAACTGACGAGTGAGTGTGGTGTATGTACATGCCACACCGACGGCTACTTGATAGAGCTCCCTCCGACAACTGAATGGTGTGGGCATGGTCATCTGCAGGACAACGTCGCGTTGTAGGGAGACAAGGGATGCTGCATTAATGAAAAATGAACTGCTATCTTAGGTATTCCTTGATCTAAGCTTTCACGTTCTGGGCTCCACACGCCGGCGTCATTCTACCTCGCAGGAAGTGTATCTACTATTTATCCACCTTCCAAGGGCAATCTACTTCTCTGGAGAATCGTCATCTTTCTTTCTCTTGAACCACGCAATCCATGCAATAGCTAGAGTCATAATCAAAATCAGGGCCGTCGAGACTTCCGCAGAAGGTTTCGTAAAGAGAGAAGGCGGGGATAGTCAGAGCGATGTCTTATCATCCCCCAACGGTGGGATTTGCTGATTCAGGTAGGATTCTAAATGGTCAATCTCCTCAGGATCTGCGCTGTGGATAAGATCTCTGTCCAGGTGTGTAAGCATTCATATAGCAAATAGAAGCATAGGTCATACTGGTATGTCCTGAAATCAACTTTGTATCCCAGGTTCGTAAGCTCGTCCGCACTCATCTTTCCATACTTGTGCGCAACGACCTGATCCGCATCACCATGTCCCATGAATATCGGCGTATTCTGATTCGGGCTGTCGGTTGGGATAAGCTCCTTGAGCTTCTTCTGCAGGAGCAAATAGCAGCTCAGTCCAAAGATACCACCCAGTCGGTCCTTATATGTGACACCTGAGATCAGAGCCATTGCGCCTCCTTGTGAGAAGCCACCGATGACAACCCGGTTGGCGGGGATTCCTTTCGCAACTTCGGCGTCGACAAGGGAGTGGAAGTACTCTCGCGACTGATGAATGCCTGCCTCATCTTCTTCGCGGGAAGCTAAGTCGTTAAGAGACTTGATATCGTACCAGCCGGGCATCCTCATACGCCCATTCTATAATTCCAATAAGCTTCAATACATTCTACTGCCTTTGAGATATAACCAGACGTCCGACACTGGATAAGTTTATGCGACTCGTGGAGGGGTTCGACGCACCAGAGTAATGGGAATTTGGGGGGCATTCGGGAAGATAAATGAGACTTCCTCGAACTTGCTTCTGCGTCGCCAGTTCTCTGCGAGGAAGAGCCTGTATGCCAGTTAGCCTTCTAATATGGTAGCCTTGCTCCCCGTGTATGCTTACCAGCCAGCTCCGCTGTCTCCCAGGCCGTGGGCTACAATGACAGTAGCTGTGTGTCGCTTAAGAGCCGGAACGACGAGAGGCGCTTTTCCAGCCATATTGAGTGCTTGGTCAATGAAGAATGCACGAGTCGAGGACCGGTTAGTGATATTCCTGATGGTTCATAGCGACGCGGGGCAGAGCTGTGTGGCACGGATGTCGGGACCTCGGCGCGCTAACGCGTTCCTGCAGCACGCTAAGGGGACAAGCGCCAATCAAGACGTCATGCATTCACACATTCACACGAACGTCTGTTGCTTTTCACTCTCACTTTTCTCTACACGCCTTGTTTTGAACCCTGACTTTTGTCCTCACCTTCACTTTGTCAACTCACCCGTCTCATCAGATCACCACATCGCAACCCAAGCTGCATTTGGTAATACGCTACTCGAGAGAGTTATTCATTACCCCCTTCTATCGCTTAGACCTGCTCCACCTCTCCAGCATGGCAACAAGAGTCACTAGGGGTTCTGCTACGAAGATGATGGAGCCTGTGCAGCTCTCTAGCCCACCAGGAACCCCAACACTCTCCAAAGGCAGTAAAAGAAAGGCAATTAAAGCTGAGCCAGCAGCTATCCTTGCCTCTCAGGGCAAGACACTTCCTGCAATTCCCAATAGCACTCGCAAACGCCAACGAGTCGTCGCAGTGAAGGATGAAGATATCAATGAGCTCCCTCACAACTTAGGCAGCATCTCTAATCTACCGCCTCTCGACATCGAAACTGACTCACCAGCGAAGAAGCTGAGAAAGTCCCGCAAGGTCGACAAAGACATTTTGCCCAAGAATGAAAGCGTTGATGAAGTGGTTGCAAAGGCTACAGCAACGCCCAAGAAATCTCCACAGAAGACAAACACCTACGGATTGACCCCTGGTCAGACTCCCTACCCAAACTGGCTTCATCCAACAGCAGCAGAGTGTGAAGAGGTGGCCCGCCTTCTATCGTCTGTTCACGGGGAGGTTAATCCTCCCAAAACCATTCCCATTCCGTCTCTCACAGTATCAGGGTGCGGCGAGGTACCTTCCGTATTAGACGCTCTTATCCGCACCCGTCTCTCAGCTGCAACGTCCGGCACCAACTCTTCGCGAGCATTCGCTGGCCTTGTGGCGAAGTTCGGCATCTTAAAAGAAGGCATTGGAAAGGGCAGCGTGGATTGGAATAAGGTCCGACTCGCTAATGTCAAGGAAATCTTTGAAGCTATCAAGAGCGGTGGACTAGCAGATGTCAAAAGCAAGGACATTAAAAAGATACTTCAAATGGTTTGGGAAGAAAACCAAGCGAGGGGTGCAGCTCTCACCTCATCATCGAATATCCTAGGATCTTCGAACGAAGCACCCGAGGCGAAGAATGCCGAGATCGTTAGAGCGGAGGAGAATGTGCTCTCGCTCGACCATCTCCACCTAATGTCCAATGATGATGCTTTCAATGCGATGACGAAGTATCCCGGGATTGGCCCAAAGACTGCGTCGTGTGTTCTCCTTTTCTGCTTGCAGAGACCTTCGTTTGCGGTTGACACGCACGTTTTCCGCCTCTGCAAATGGCTTGGCTGGGTTCCACCAGCTGGAGACTCGCGAGGTTTAGCACCAGGAGCGAAAGCCCCATTTGTTGGGCCGTCGCGGAACTCGACCTATGCGCACTGCGAAATCAGGATCCCAGATAATCTAAAGTACCCACTTCATCAGCTCTTCATCAAGCATGGAAAGACTTGTCCGAGATGCAGAGCCATCACTGGCGAGGGAAGTGAGGGTTGGGAGAAGGGTTGCGCGATCGATCATCTGGTTCAACGAAGTGGTGGAAGGAAGGGTGGGGGTGCAAGCCCTGCCAAGAGAGTCAAGGGACGGAAGACGAATGGAAAGAAGAAGGTATGGGACGATGATGAGAGTGACGCGGAGAGCAGCGCGTTGAGTGACCTCGGCAGTGAAGACGAAACTAGCGATCTGTCTTCAAATTGAAGTTCAAGCGAGGACTGACGATTTAGGAAAATATTTCATACACAGGCATTAATCTAGAGCTGTCACCTTTACGTCCATGGGGAGTACTATTTTATGGAAGCAAATTTTGGGCACTATACATAGTCATATACTCGCTTTAGCATCTCTTCTTTCTACTTATCTGCTCATTATATCTTTCTTATAGAGGTGTGCTACTATCCTATCTGTATTTCATCGAATAATACTAAATTCCGTCATCAATAAATCTCTCTTTCTCAACAGCGTCGGACAAAGCTCGGTCTCGGAGGCCTCATCATCTTTATCTGCACAATCAATTTCCACCCTAGGTTCATGTGCCGAGGGTTCAATATCGAAAGTGTGGAGAAGCGGATGCCGGTAGAAAGTCACCATCGACTACCATCTGAAACAATCTAACCACCCCAGTCGCCAAGCCTGTGAAAGTAATTGAGCAAAGCTTCATTCGACGTCGAGAACCAAGATCGTCGCAATGTCTCTAGTCGTATGATATTACTTGATTGGAGGGTTGTCTTATATTAGGGTTACTCTCATTAAATATTTGCTTGGCTATTGGTGTTCCGGTTGCGATTTGCCAGATGAAAGAGCGGTTGCAATATACAACCCTTGGCCATATTAACCCCACGATATATCCCCATGCACCCACACATTTCTATGCTTGTATATCTGAGAATGGACATAGTGTCTTGGGCGTTTATAAGAGAAAGAAGATCCAGCCAGATTTTCTCCAACCTTAAACCCGAAGTTTTCTCCCATTTTGTCGACCACCATGCTCTGGAAACCGATCCTCCTTGCGCTCCTTGCGCCCACCATCCATGCTCTCCTCCGCTTCTCCTGCTCGCAACTCGTCATCGAGCGTCTGGATCCTCTGGTCAATCCCGGCATCTCTCAATCTCCGCATTTGCATCAGATTATAGGAGGTATTTCGCGCATTTTAGGGTTCATGGCTCCTCTAATAGTTTCAAGGCAATGCTTTCAACGTCTCTATGGACCCGGCCATCTCCCCGGCTGACCAAGCGACCTGCACCACTTGTACTTTTAGCGAAGACACTTCGAACTACTGGACCGCTGTCCTATTTTTCCGAGCGCGCAACGGCACCTTCAAGCGCGTACCAATTAAGGGCAACAGCGGCTTTGAGAGTTCAAGTGGAGGCATGACGGTGTACTATACACCTACTATTGCGAGCACTGCGGCTAAGGTCACGGCGTTCAAGAAGGGGTTTAGAATGATTGTTGGTATGCTTATGTCTACTCCTCCTTGGGCTTCAGCATTTTAGTCCTTCAAATGGAGCGCAGGTAGCTAACACACTGTGTAATAGGAAATCCAAGCTACAGGACCGAAGCCGAAGCGAAACAGTTCCGCCAACTGACATACACCTGCCTGCAAACTATTACTACACGCACGGGTGAAACGCTCGACTTCCCCAAAAAGCCATGCCCTGTAGGCGTCATGGTTAATGTACGCTTCCCCACGTGCTGGGATGGTGTGAATCTCGACTCGCCGGATCATATGAGTCACGTTGCTTATCCGCAAAGGTACGCCATCCTATTGCATCATCGTCTATCACTTGTAGAAAATTCGGACTAACAGGTCTTCTTGAAGTGGAACATTTGAAACCAACGGTCCCTGTCCCGCAACGCACCCCGTCAAAGTCCCACAACTATTCTATGAGGTTATCTGGGATACGACAAAGTTCAACGATAAGGCGCTGTGGCCGGAGGATGGGAGTCAGCCGTTTGTGTGGAGCTTTGGGGACAAGTGAGTTGACCATGATCCAATCACAGGAAGAAGTGAACAAAGCTGACATGTACCAGAACGGGATATGGCAACCACGGCGATTACGTATTTGGCTGGAAGGGCGACGCACTGCAAAAGGCTATGGACTCCAACTGCAATATCAATTGTCCTCAGCTGAAGACGCAGAGCATTGCCACCGGAAACAAGTGCGCACAGAAGCAGAAAGTGCCGGAGAATATTGATGGCTGGCTTACGGAGTTGCCTGGGGGTATGATGGTACAGTGAAGCTATTTATATAACTGAGAACATCGTAATGGAATTACAATCGTTTTGTTAAAGTAATACAGGAATCGCCTCCATGTCTGCCTGCAGCTCCCGCTGCAGCATGAAGTGGCTTGTACAAAGACATCTAGCTCTAGAGCTCAAGCACAACGCATAGAAACCTGGCTGTAGGAATCTTTAGATGCCGGAAAGACATGTCTTTGACTTTTCAATATTTGGCTGCTGTCGAGAAGGAAAGAAGATCAGAACGACAAGTCATGACTTCCACTGGTATCCTTTATAGGAATCGCATTGATATCGACAAAAGGCTTTTAGAGACTAGAGGTCTCGTTGAGTAGAAACCCAAAGCAAGTGATA
Organism: Melanomma pulvis-pyrius CBS 109.77; assembly: GCA_010093585.1. Taxonomy (NCBI): domain Eukaryota; kingdom Fungi; phylum Ascomycota; class Dothideomycetes; order Pleosporales; family Melanommataceae; genus Melanomma; species Melanomma pulvis-pyrius. The sequence continues at coordinate 61,918 of MU001820.1, forward strand.
CCCATCATGATAGGCATCTACACTATCAAGTCTCAAACACAGGACAGGCATAATTAGACCTGTGTTTCATTTCAAAATTGGAGCCACTGCTGAGCAATGATTCCCAAATAGCCCGACGCACATGGCAAAGGGGCTGGCGAACTTTGTTTTTCTGACACCAAAAAACCATTAATTTTGAGTTTTCGCTTCTTTGAATTTTCAACCCAAAGTCGTTACTGGCGAGAGCTCCAAAAGCCGCCAACATACGGTTTCTGCCTCGACGAATTTTTTGGCTGCAAAAGAGCAACGACATGTCTTTCGTCACTCAATATTTAGAGAACGGGGTTTTTGCTGAATAGAACTCCAAACGTCCAAGGAACAGGGCCTTTTCCGCCGTAGCCTTTGGTTTTTGAACGTAGAGAAGACATTCGAACAGAGCCCTTGCTCTTAATGTTGGATCCCATTGCAGATAACGCATGTATCTGTCTGTCCATCTGTTTTAGACCAACCTAATCATGTCTTCTGCGAGTTTATGTTATAGAGATAGAATCGCTGCTCAGGAGACTCCCAAATTCCAAGGCGCTGAACACATTCTTCGGGTTGGATTCCTTTTAGAGACTAAAATCGGTGTTGTGAAGAGTGAAGAGGTCAGACTTCAAGATCGAGGGCTTATATATCCTTCTGGAAAGGTCCGTGCAGGTTATCATCACGTGTTGGTGTGTATGTATTTAGACAATTCGCCCGAATAAGTAGACTCCTGCACCAAATCATGTATTTTGCTAATACATAAGCATAGATCTTAATCAATAACTAATATAGGGTATCCAATCTTAACCGCGTAAGATCCTGCGTCTTCATTTCAACTCTTTACTCAACGCTAGGTAACTGTTCCTCAATTCTCTGAAGGAGAGGCACCCGTTCCGAATTCACTAAATCGTTCCCATCGGGATTCGGGAATTTGAAAACCACGTACTCGCCTCCGCTGACCTTTCCTACCCTCCATGTCCCGGCCTCTTTTGCGTCAATAAAGAATTGCTGATTTTCTTCAAATGAGCGACCACCCGACTCGGGGAGGTAGATCCATGTCCAGACACCTGCGAAGAGATTCGTGGCTGCGAACACGAGGAATATGAAGTAGGAGAGGTTGTTGAACATAACCGGCGTTAGGAACGTAATCGCGAAATTGGCAAACCCCCAGACGATGACGGAAATGGCGGTTCCCTGAGCACGAGCGGTAGTCGGGTAGATTTCCGTTGGGACTAACCACACGGTTGCCAGCCAGCCGATGCCGAAGGCGCCTGTTGCGATGAACAGAACTACAGTGCCTAGCAGGCCAGGCACAAATACTGGAAGATTTAAGGCTGATGAATGATCGGCAAGGCCTCCGAAAATCGCGAGGAGAATGAAAGAAGCCGTTAACATGATAGACCCCTGAACTAGGAGTTTGCGGCGACCGAGCGCATCAATCAAGAGCCAAGCAATGGTCATGAGAAAGAAGTATGACGTATAGTTTCCGAGGGTCAGGTATTCGGATGTTCGGATAGGGAAGCCGAGGAGCTTTTCTTGTTAGTTTATATATAAATGGGTGAAAGTAGAGGTAAAGGAAACTAAGACATAGAGCAAAGTTCCACAAGTAGGATCAACTCACCTCAAAGATCTGAGGTCCATATACGGAGACGGCTCCATACCCTGTGAGGGCTTGGTTGATCTGGCCCATGATGACAATCATTGTCGGGTGAAACTGTGGATGGCTAGGACTGATCATATCCAAGTACGATGTGCTGTCCATGTCCTTCTCTTGCTCATGCACATCCAAAAGCTCGTCAAGCTTCGCGTCGCCCTCATTGCCCCAAATGTTGTTAAGGGCAGCCTGGGCATCATTTTGTCGGCCATTGTACACCAACCACCGCGGCGACTCCGGGAGGATCTTGACCACGGCCATGAGCAGAACCGGGTAGACCTGCATCACAATGATAGGGATTCTCCAGGCCCATTGGTTGCCCTTTCCAAGTGCAACGGTCACTCCGAGATTGATCCCAAATGCCATGAGCAGACCGAAGATGTTGGACTGGAACTCTTGTGCTAATGCCTTGCCTCGTGCTTCATCCTTTGACAGCTCAGAGCTATATGTTGGGATGACAGAGTCGATGCCTCCTACGCCCAATCCCATTATCACTCGGCCCGTCAGCATGACAGCCAGTGCTCCCCTGGTGTATCCCAGTCCCGCCAAGAACATTATCAAGTTTCCGAGAGAGGCGGTTGCCAGGCATAGAAATATGGACTTCTTCCGCCCAATGCCGTCGGCGAGCCGCGAGAATAGGACTGCCCCTGCGGCACATCCGAGGTAGTATATAGATACGATGATACCGACGATAGGAGACGATCCAGCAATGCCCATGGTGTGGAGGTAGTCATAGTTCGTGTTTATGAGGCTCATCATTCCCTAGCACTCTGTTAGAATGCATACACTACCAGAGATAGATACACACCTGATCGTAGCCATAGAGGGCTATCGCGGTCGAAGAGAAGATGATGATCTGGGTCTGCTTGTCATTGTAGACGGCCTTGACATGGTCGACAAGAAGGGACATGGTGAGGGGCCAATTGGGCGTGTGAGGGACGAGGAGAGAGGACACGGCATGGCGGGGGCCCTGGATAAGACCCCGCGAGAAATGAGCGCTTCCAAGGTCGGGACCTATGCCGGTCAGGTGGACCGAAATCGTGAGCCGCGATGTGTGAAGTTCCTCAATGCTTGCGCATGATGACGACGTTGTACATGACGCTTGTCTAGGATCGGGCGATCCGAGCCTTGGTAAGCGACAGCCCCATCCATCACATTCACCTGGCCATTGTTTTCCTTTCACACATCAACATCAATTTTTGGAAAATTATTCTCCGGTAGTGCTATCCACATTCAAACTTGTTGCATGTGATTTGTCTCTCTAAGTTTTCCTAGTCCCTGGGCCAGAGGATGTAACCCCAACACCTAACGTACTCGGCAAGTGGGTGGCGCATGCAAGTAGCGGCGCACCTCAAAATACACCAAAAAATCAATATTTTGCAGCAAGCTATCTTAACAACTACACAATAACAAATTCTAAAACTTAATCTTAAGCTATTAGATGTATATTGTAGAGCGTCTTGAAGTTTTAAGATAATTCAATATGTAGGTAATTAGATATAGACATTTTACTAAGTTTTAGCCCCTACCTTTAAAGATCTAGCTACGTACATATTTAATTATCTTAAAACTCTTAAATCTTATATAATATGTCTGCAATAGGTTGTATTTAAATTTATAGAATTTATTATTACGCAGTTGTCAAGATAGCTTGCTACAAAATGTTGACTTTTTGGTGTATTTTAAGGTGCGCCGCTCACTTGCATGCGCCACCCACTTGCCGAGTACGTTATGCAACATTGTGAGATGGATCCTATAACATATGTCTATCATTTTGTCTGGTTTTGAAAATTTCCCTTGCCTCACAACCTCGCAGAACGTCACTTACAGGCGCCTTCGCACCTCCAGTCATATAGATCTATTTATCCTACTATTCGTGTACTTTTTCAATATTATCGTTTCTGGTTTCGTCTCATGTGTTATCACTTAATAACTCTTATCTATTGGACATTGTTCTCTAGCGACATTCTACTCCTTGCGTGTTCCAGCAGAGTCTTCTAGTGCTAGCTTCTTAGATTAAGATCTAGGTGAAATGTTGGTCGGGTACTGAATTCTGCCTCAGTAGTTTAATACTAAGGTTCAGATACTGTCAAGTATGTATGCCGCCTACAAAGGGCTGAACAAATTTTCTTCTACCTTAATATACGTAGTGCTGGTAGATACAACAGAAAGACCAGACATCCTAATCCTCTCAGCTTACTTCTAGAATTAAGTAGGTTAGTAAGAAGAGTAAAGTACCACATTCTAGGCTTATGAAAAGAGGATCAATTAGGCCGTACTAAGTCCTGCTGTATCCGTTTAAAGGGGTTCACAGAGTGTTAGATATTGAACAAGACCTAGTGTAATAGTAGGACACTACGAGGGAGGAGAGAGTTTGAAATTAAGAACAGCGAAAGAGATACACCACCTAACTCACAAACCTGCCCGATAAAGTAGAACACTGATAACACTGCCAGCACGACAATGCTGAAACTACAACCCATCCCACCCTCATCGAAACAATCCTCTTGCGTCTACGCCGGTACTCGCCCATTGGCAAATGTGTAAAACATATAACCCATCCCAACATTCATACCTATCCCAGCGCCGCCTAGGATAGCCGTCGTGCCCATGCCCACGGGCACCTTCCCTCTCCTCGCGGCCAATAATCCGGTCACGGCGCCAGCCACAGCACCCCCAGATGCCTGCCAATCCGTATCTACCTCTCCCTTATTTTCCAATAGTCTCCACGCGCGATCCTGCCACTCTATTTCTGATCTTCCGAGCATGCGCCCCCAGGTAGCTACAACGCCGAAGACAGAGCCTAGGACGAGTCCGCGTGCCGAGTGTGTGAGGAGGCGTGGTAGGAGGTTCGCTGTACTGATTGGGATGTTGTGTCGGTAGCGGGATACGAGGAGCGAGGCGGGTGCGGTGAAGAGTGGGATGAAGCTTCCGGCCATAGCGGCGGCGCGGACGACATGTAGGTAGAGGATTTCGTGGGCGTAGGGCTGGTCTTCCGCGTAGGGTGGGTGCGGGAAGAGCGACGTCATTTTGAGATTGAGACTCTTGATTGCTTGTGTGTGGTCCTAGAGTCTCATGTAAATATACAGGAGCGCCCAGCGGCTCTCTAGTATGTCGAGATATGCTTTCTAGGGCTTTGTGTCCTGGTCCATGTTCAACGGTCGTGTCTTAAGAGGGTTCGGACTGTGAACAAGGGGGGAGCCAATAGAAGGATGTGTATTTCAATTGAGCTAAATCCATCTTGATAACGATTAAGCTTCCATTTAAACAATGTCCCGAGATCGCGTGAGCGGTCGGTGGCAGGTCGACGCTTTGCGGCCGCAACAGGAAGCCTTGGCTTAGCGTGAGATAAATGTCGCTCACTCAAACCTCCGACCTCCGACGCCTATTCACTAACTCCTCATTGGCCCTTAACACCAAACGTCGCTCTCACGAATCGAACAGATGTACCCGTCGACGTAGGCAGTACACATTCAGCTTTTGGGTGGCATGCTAGTAGGGCCTACAAGTTTTGAAGGGTAAGGCCGTAGGCCAAAGATTACATAAACCGAGTCTGCAACTAAAAGTATGGGTTGCTTCAAACCTCGGACGACCTCCCCTCCCTAAAGTCGAAAGGCTGCTATAGCCCAGGACTTTAGGTTCACTTTGATCGTAGCTAAATTCGGAAGCGGATTGGGCAAAGGATACTGGTTCAGCTTCAATAGCTGGAAAACACGTCCGTAAGATATAAACAACCCCGAAAATATATCCATCTCAGGAATATCTTGGATCTTACGGAATCCATCCATTGTTCGCCACATTTTAACGCAATGGTTCTATACTTCGCCCAAAGGCACAAGCTCGAACGCAAGATTGACTATGGGATAACATAGCACAGCCACACTAATCCCATTGCAGATAGCTGTGCGCACCAATCGGAACGATCTTTCACACTCTTAAAGGAGGGTTTCTGATTTTATACAGACCACTCTCCCAGTCCCTGGAATAATCAGGACAAGGAATAACGCATGAGATCACCTTGGGGGCAAGCATCGTTCCCGGCTAGTCAAGCTTTGCGAAGCCTTCTCACACCCCTGGCTAAGCTCCTCCTAATTTACTAGATTCCACTCAGCTGCGTTGTGATCGCGAATCATTCAAGGAGTCGTAAGACTCAATATGAAAAGGGAATTGCTTGCGAGGCATGACGATATGACGCTGCACTACTCACGTATATAATCTCTTTAGTTTCCCTCAACTCATTCTTCGACTCTCATCAATTCATCCGTATTAGATCCAATGGCTGGCTTTCTTCTCAAAGGAGTATCGACGACCATTGGTCTTGCATCTGAGAAATACTACGACCGCAAAGATCGAAAGAACGCCCTTAGCCTTGAAAGTAGGCCTGAAAACACTCAATGGAACAGTCGTGCTCCCCAAGATGAAGGTATCATCCGCAATGAATACGACTGGGCGCTTGACGAAGCCGCAGATCCTCCCGATTACGATTCTGTGATGCAGCAGTCATCCATCTCCTCACAAACCCTCGTATCAGAACTCGTTCATAATACACTTCCCATGACCCCATCAGTCGTTCCTTCAGGGCAACGTCCTCGCCTTCCCTATCCCGTTGTTATTCCGCAGCGCCGACCGGGAACTAAAACTAGAGGCTTCGCTCGTGTCTATCCTCCAGACCTCAACAGTCTAGGCATCGACCAAGACACATTCCTCCGTTTGTTGAAGAACTTCCAAACTGCCTCACAAGCCTCGCCATGGCTTCATGCCCTCTTCATCTCGGCAGGAGTCGTCGGCCTTGTCCCGGGTGCCATTACTCTTGCTGTCTCAATATCTGTTCAGGTCGCCGCTGGGTGAGTAATACGCTTCTACAATACCAACTCCGCTTAATCAGCTTACAGCGTCGCAATCGAGGTTCAGGGTCGTTACAAGGCGAATGCGTTTCTCGACGAAATGAACAAAGAGCTGTTTATGCCATTAGGCCTATATGCCATGGTCCTGGCATACAAGCCCGACGGTCCAGGCACGACTACTGCACCGGCATTCGGCATGCAGACCATCAATTTCGAGACAGCAAAACAGATCTCCAAATGGGGGCTACCGAATTCAGATGGCGAGGAGGCTCAAGAACCGACCAAGTTCTTCCGCCCATTACACTCGAAATCTGGCAAGACGAAAGGCGAAGCCATGGTTCCGTTCGAAGTCGCCCCATTAATCTATCCAGGACTCGATCGCATGGCCGAGCGTCCAAGTGCAGCTAGCAACATGCATCCTGATTCCTCGCGCAACGAGCCCCAGACCGAGTCTTTTAAAGCCCGCGTTGCCCGCAACAAGAAGTTTGTAGCAGATTACTTCGACCGGCGGGCGGCTGCAACTTACGCCGGCAACAACCCGGACACGATCCTCGCAAAATCTACTGCACAGACATCCTTCCGCTCACGATACGCCGACCCCAACCATCCCGTTAACAACGGCACGCCGCTCTCTTTTCTCACCGGCGGAAAATTGGGCGCGGCGCCTCCTGGAATGTATGGCACGCGGGAGACAGGAGAGGACGGGAGATTGAAGCCAATGGCTAGGCCCAGTGACCAGAGGCTGATGGATGTAGTGAACGAACAGGGGCCATTGGGGCTTGTGGGATACGGTGTTGATAGCGTGAAGAAGAAGTTGGAGAAAGATGTGCTATATTTGACGATTGTGAATATGCCAAGCCCAGAGGAGTTGGCGGAAGCGAAGAGAGTTTTGGAGATGGATAAGAGGGGGCTGAAAGAGCTGTTAGGGGCATTTGGGGAGAGAAGGGGAGAGAGGTTGTAACGGGAGTACTTGAGAAAGGATATGTAGGTAGTAAATGGATAGGGATTTTAGATATTTCATGTTAGGGAGGTAGGGGTTAAAAGAAAGAGCTATAGATGCAAGAAATGAATAGCAGGAGAGAGAGAACCAGAAATCTCGTTTTCGCGAAAAGAAAGGAAAAATCAAGAATAGAGTAATATTATAAGATAGACAAAGCAACTCCAGAGGGAAAATTTAAACGTAATAGACACTAAACAACCTATATATTTCCGATTCTAGCTAAACCATTTTCGCTGTTTCTTGGAGACGTCAATTTCATCGCCTGATCTATCTAATCATCAATAACCGTTCTAAGCGACGTCCAATTCGCGAGATGATTCAATCTTATTTGTCTCCCAATCCCAAGAGATATTGTGGAAGTGACATCCCTATCCTTCAGGCCACGTGGTGTTGCTTCGAGCAATGTTAATGTACGGTCTGTCTGCGATCCGGGTGGCGTTAATGTCTTTAATATCCCCAAGAGGTCCCAGGCCGTCCTTTAAGTAGTTGTAGTTGTTAAGGGTTGGGCCTACTAGTGCTTTTGTTTACTTTGCCCTTTAAAGGCACCAAGCCTCTACATCACCCTGTTTTGGCAACATTAAGCAGAATGGCAAGATATGCTATCTTTTCCAAGAAACTGCCTTAGTGATGTATCAGGATAAAGAAGTAGTTGTAGATAGAGGGTAAAAGAGTTAACAAAGCTATACGAAGCCTTATTGTATCTTCATTTAACATTCTACTCTAGGATGGAAATAGTTATTACAATATTTCCGCATAGACAGACGTGTAAGCCAAGCAATGCGCATTTAAACCAAGTAACAGCAGTATATCTATTTAAGCTATGCGTTCCGTATGCATCCTAAACTCTGTTCCTTTTAATATTAAGACAACACGAAGCACAACAAAAGGATTCCCCAACGCTATTGTTAATCTTAACAACAACAGCAATAAAAACAACGCTATCCCCTCCAGAACATTTTCTTAGGTGAAAAACTTAGGTGGCCTTATAAACTAGCCGACCAAAGTAGTCCGACTCACGCGCAGACTGCTCCTCGAGAACATCTCGCGGGATCACGGGCCTGCTGCCATTGAGCCCCTGAGGCCCCATGCCGCCTCGATGTCCTTTTCGTGCTCAGGAGCCTTGACGTGCATTCCCCAATTCGGGATCTTGATAGTGAGCTTGGGCTTCGTGTTCTTGACGTCGTTCGTGACGTTCCTCTTGATGTTCTTGTTGACGCTCTCCTTGACACCGGCAGCGTGCTGGTTTTCAAGGTCCTTGAGGGAGGACTTGCGGACGCGCGTGGAGCAGCGCACACGGTTGGACTCTGGAGTTGGAGCTCGAGGCTGAGATTTTCGAGGGAAGCCTTGGGAGTGGTCTCCGGGAGGGTGTAGAGCGGGAGCGTCTGCCACCAGTTCCGCAGCGGAGTTGAATCACGGCCGATGATACCCATTTAATGATGGAGGGGTAGTGGATGTGTTTTTGAGAGGATGGTGTGAACCTTTTGTCCACGCACGTGGATCTAGGAAGCGGCCAGAGGGACGGAGAGAGTGCAAGGATTGCTGGATCTGCTTGGCATATATTTGTAGCTGGAGTTGAGAGGATTGTGGACGTAGTGTACTTTTGAAGGGGAGTTGAGATACTTGTGGCTACAGAGGTAGATTTAGGACTGGGTTCTGAGGGTCTATTAAGTGTTGCAAGACACAGTTGTACCTGCCTGGAGGGTGTGTACTGACTGCAGTGGTGAGTGTGCGAGTGATGGACTGTAGAGTTCAAACGAGAAATCTGCGTGCAATACTCAAAGTTTGGAAGCGTAGTGTTAGTCTGCTCGTCTCTCGACTGGAGTTGCTGCTCCAGGGACATAATACGATGTCAAGCATCATAGATTTGTTTAGAGGAAGGAACATATCAAGCGACTCGACAAATCAGAGCCTCACGCGCATTGGCACGAAGCACCTTCGCAAACATTTTGGCTGAAAATACGGTTCTATTGGTACAATCTATATCTAAAAACCTGTGGTACTGACGTTAGCATACATTTCTAGCAGCAAGACGTGGCGGGGAGCTACGGAAACAGTTCCAACCGTCATCCACTATCGTGAATACTTACCAGTCTCAGTATTACCGTCGCCCATGCTCTTGCTGCCACTGCTACCGCTTTGTATTGAGCCCAAAATGCCGTCGATGTAGCCTGCCCCACTCCATTTTTGGTGCGTCAGGACGTCGCAGCCGAGTTCTTTCTCGCGTGCCTGCACGAGGTTGACGTATGCGAGCATGCCTTGGTCTTTGAAGGCGCGCGATAGCTCACAAGTGATTGTGGCTGTACTGTGGAGACCGGCGAGGGAGATCAGTTGTAGGACGAAGCTGTACTATGGTTAGCTAAATGTCTTTTCCTAGGTAGGTGTGTAGTAGGATAGTAGGACGGATCAAGCACGTCATAAGAAAGAAGAAAGAAGAAAGAGGAAAGAGGGAAGAGGAAGGAAAAGATGAGAAGATTGAAGAAAAGATCTATGAAGAACAGAAAAAGCATAGAGAGTAGTGACGAAAAGACCTAAACTTACCCATGTTTTGCGAGATCCCAGACGAAGCTCTTGAGCGACTCCTCTGAAAAGCCCTGGCCCATCCAATTGAAGCTGGGCGAGAGATTGTAAACGAATTTCTTTCCAGGGTACTTCTCCCTGATCTCGCCTGCAAATTTCCCTGCCTTCTCAACGTTCGGGTCGGCCGTCTCCACCCACAATAGGTCGGCATAGGGAGCGAATTCCTTCGCCCGCTTTGTGGCTGCGGCCATCCCAGCTTTGTAGTGATAGAAGCCCTCTCGAGTGCGCGGAATGTCCCAGTTGAAGAAAACGGGTGATTTGGTGTAGCCGTCAGCAAGCTTGCGGCGCTTGAGCAGCGAGATATCAGGGTTCTCCTTTGTCTCCTTTAGATAGGACTCGATGGATGATTGGGAGGCGCCTTCTTTCTTGAGGTGCTGCACAACAGCCTCGTCAAAGGTTACTAGCTTGTGCTTCTTCACCCACGCTGCCTCGTACTGGTCGATTTCCTGGCCTGGTGCACCGGACGCCTCCATGTTCTGCAGCGTCTCTGCCAGTGGTTCTGAGTCTTCTGTTACGCCCTTGATGAATTCGTGATCTCGCACATCGACAGCACTGCTGATGAGCTTTCCGCTTTCGGAGTCAGTTCTGGCGATGACCAAATTCTCACAGCCCATCATATCCCATTGAAATCTCGCAGCTACTAGGCGATTGATGTGGTCTCCAACTGGGACAAGGACCTTCCCGGCGAGATGGCCACATTTCTTACCACCGTGGAGCTGGTCTTCAAAGTGAACTGCCGCCGCACCGTTCTCGGCGAAGAGCTTGGCGAGCTTGATGACGGCTGATAGGCCGCCGTGACTGGAAATGGTTAGTATACTAGAAAGAACATTTTAGACAGATGGAATAGATACCCAGTGTCACCATCAGCAATGATGGGCCGCATATAGTCAAGGTATGGGGTCTTGGCACGCTCTTCTGGGCTGAGCTTCCTCCTATTGTCCCAATTTTTCCTGTCGTGAAGCTGCTGGGCCTTGAACAATCGCTGGACCTGGTTTGGCACGGTGTTGTAGGGGTAGTCGCCAAAGTCAGCCGACACCTCGTTTGTAGAGGTTAGAACAGACGAGCAAGCCCAGCCTGAGATGTAGAGGACCTCCTGATTGGGAGCCTGCTGGGTCATTTGCACGGGGTCAATGGCACCCACTACGATCCAAGAATTGAACATCAGTTTTTGTATTGGCTATGGGGAACAGAATGGACGCACTGGTATGTACGGGCTCGCCCTTCGCCGCCCGTTCCTCGAACAGGTTAAAGAGCTTCCGCGCCATCAGGGAGCTCGGGTATGTCTGCTGCAACGCGCCCCTCTTGCTCACGACATCCTCCGCCGAGTATGGCCTTTTGATCCCCTTGTACCGCGGCGACGCCCACCAGTCCCTCACCGCCTGCACCTGCTCTTCAAAGAGTGCATCCTCCGCTTGGCCCGCCTTTGCAGCTTCGGGGAGCAGCTGGAACGAGTCCCCTGGTAGGGCCGATGACACTGGGGGATCTACTGGCTTGAGTGTTGAGCTCGCCATGCGACACGCGGAGGTAGCTAGGGGACGGAAGAGCTGTGGGGTTCGATTCGATTTCTTCAGAGATCGGCTCTGGCGCGCGATGGATCGGGACACAGTTCGAAACATGGCGGTATGTGTATGAAGAGTTGGAGTCTGCCAGATACAACTGACTCTTAAGACACACTGTGAGTTCCCTAGTGGCGGTTATTGGTAATGGTTAGCAGTGACTGACTTCGTGAGGCGATGTCGGAAGGCAATCGAGGTTTGCCACGCGCTGCTTCCAACCAAACGGGTGCACAGTGTCCTCCCGCACGCGGATGTAAAGAGTCTTCTTGATGACTGCAGCGCGTCCCCATGATGTGTTGCGGGGGATAACTTTCTCCTCGCCCCCGAGCGGACCGAGGATACCCACGGGCCTAGCCGTCTTTGACCTTTACCGAGGGGCAGCGCAACGTTCAAGGGCGCATCAACGGAGCACAAGCACCTTGTGAATGCCAGTCGCCGAACGTTGCCGCTGACTTTGTCTCTTCCGTATCTCCTTTATAACTCCCATTGGCCTCGAGGACCTTCTGTTTCGCTGTTTGGAGCTGTATTTGAAGAACCGATACTTTCCCCACTACACAGAACCCTTGCTACCCCTCATCAATATGGCATTGAGTGCACGAGCAGCAACGAGAGCTCTGCGAGCTGTCAAGGTGGGCTATGACATGATAAAAATTCTAGATAAGATCTAATTCCAGCTTCACCAGCCTTCAGCGGTGCGACCTTTTGCTTCTGGTATGCAATTGAGTGCTCCAGCTCACACGTTATTGGACTAACTGTTGCGCAGTCCAAACATGCAACTACTCTTCGTCCGCCGAACTGGATCTCAAAGACACCTTCAAGAAGGTCCTTCCCGCCAAGCGTGAGCTGTTGAAGAAAGTCAAGGCCCATGGCGACAAGAAGCTCGGCGATGTCAAGGTGGAGAACACCTTGGGTGGAATGAGGTACGCATCCGTAGGATGGAAGAGAAAAAAAAATACAATCTGACCTATTTCAAGAGGATTGAAGGCCATGGTCTGGGAAGGATCGGTCCTCGACGCGAACGAGGGCATCCGCTTCCACGGCCGGACCATCAAGGACTGCCAGAAGGAGCTTCCCAAGGGCACTTCTGGCACCGAAATGCTACCCGAGGCCATGTTCTGGCTTCTACTCACCGGCGAAGTCCCATCTGTTTCCCAGACCCGCAAACTCTCACGAGAGCTCGCCGAGAAGGCTGGCCTGCCCAAATTCGTCGAGAAGATGCTCGACGACTTCCCCGTAGACCTCCACCCCATGACCCAGTTTGCCTGTGCCGTGTCCGCTCTGAATTACGAATCCAAGTTCGCAAAGGCATACGCAGACGGTCTCAACAAGGCTGACTACTGGGAACCCACCTTTGACGACTGCATCAGCCTGCTCGCCAAACTACCCACCATCGCCGCTAAGATCTACCAGAATGCGTACCGTGGAGGAGGTGCTCTGCCCGCGAAGGTCGATCTCGAACAGGATTGGTCGTACAACTTCGCTGCCATGCTGGGCAAGGGTGGCAAGGAGAACGAGGGGTTCCAAGATCTCCTTCGTCTGTATCTTGCCCTTCACGGTGACCACGAGGGCGGGAACGTCTCTGCTCATGCTACTCACTTGGTTGGCAGCGCGCTCAGCGATCCTTTCCTCAGTTACAGTGCTGGTCTTCAGGGTCTTGCTGGACCTCTCCACGGTCTAGCTGCCCAGGAAGTGCTCCGCTTCATCTTGGATATGCAGAAGGATCTTGGCACAAGCTTCACAGAGAAGGACGTCAACGACTACCTCTGGAAGGTTCTCAAATCTGGACGTGTCATTCCCGGATATGGCCACGCTGTATTGAGGAAGCCTGACCCGCGTTTTGAGGCGCTGATGGACTTCGCGAACGCCAGACCGGAGATCGCGAGCAATCCCGTCTTCCAGCTCGTGAAGAAGAACTCGGAGGTAGCACCAGGTGTGTTGACGGAGCACGGCAAGGTGAGCGAATATTAGTAATCTAACTCTGAACGCATCATTGACTGACCATCCACAGACTAAGAATCCCTTCCCCAACGTCGACTCCTCCTCTGGCGTGCTCTTCCACCATTACGGATTCACCGAGACGCTATACTACACCGCAACCTTTGGTGTCAGCCGTGGCCTCGGGCCTCTCGCACAGCTGGTCTGGGACAGGGCATTGGGCCTGCCTATCGAGCGCCCCAAGAGCATCAACCTTGAAGGTATCTTGAAGCAGGTCGGAGGATCATAGATGTTGTCGTAAAAGGAGAGTCGAGATGGCAGGGGGCGAAGATCAAATTTCTGTAAATACGAAGCCTGTAGTTTCGGGTTATTTCAAAAAGCTTTCAATAATGACTAAATTGTGACTCAAGCCGCGCCACTTTGTCTGACTTTGTATTCTGTGTCATTTTTGCTTGCGGGGAGTTGCGGAAGTGGTGTGGATATCTGGTGATCGGCAGGGGTGGCCCCTGATAGGACGAAGCGAAGAGCGCCAAACGAGCGATGAGTGTTGGATTGCTGCTCACAGAGCTGCCACGACAACTCCGTGTCTCTATGTCCCCTCGTCCTACGCGTCATTTTCTTCGTTGTTTCCTGTGATCTTGTTTGTTTCTGTCGCTTCCTCTTCAAAGATCAAACTCTATGTTTCGGCCTTAATAGTGTAAAAAGGGCATCGAGTTCCCGCTGTTTCAAAACTCATCGAACCCCCAACTTGCACCTCCTCGACTTCTCGAACCTGCCTACTATGGCTCCCCACGATATCGAGCTCCGCCGAGGCAGATACGCGAAACTAGATGCGCCTGCCGAGGACGACTATGCCACCCCAACCCGACGGTCCTTCGACTCTAACGACTCCTCGCTCGAGGACCTCGAGGAGTTCGACCCACTCAACTACGATGCTGGCACATTGAAACAGAAGAGAAGCACTGGGGACCTGAGAGCTCGAAGAGCCTCATTCAAGAAAGCAGAGTTTGTCTCGGAAAAGGCCCAGCAAAGAAGGAAGTGCACTCCCAGTCGGCTATGCGGCGGGCTGGTGCTGTTGTTCGTGGCCGCCACGGTGCTGTTGCTATCAGCTGGTGGCATATGGGCCTGGAAGTCGGCACCAGAGAATGGCTTGAGCCCCCCGTGGTATCCGACCCCCAAAGGCGGCACCGACGCGGCGTGGGGCGAGAGCTACAAGAAGGCCGCGGCGCTGGTGAAACAGATGACGCTGGTGGAGAAGGTCAATATCACGACAGGCACAGGATGGAGCATGCAGATGTGCGTAGGCAACACTGGACCTGTGCCTCGTCTCAAGTTCCCCGCATTGTGTTTGCAAGATGGTCCACTGGGGATCCGATTTGCGGACAACATTACGGCATTCCCGGCCGGCATCACCGTCGGGGCAACATGGAATAAGGAGCTGATGTACCAGCGAGGAAGGGCACACGGACTAGAGGCACGACTGAAAGGTATTCACGTGTTGTTAGGCCCGGCGATGGGGCCATTGGGGCGATTACCCGCTGGTGGGAGGAATTTTGAGGGCTTTGGAACGTATGTTGCCATTCTGCCCATGCTAAACTAGTATTTTGCTAACACAGTTTGACAGTGATCCTGTCCTCCAGGGCGTTGCAGCCGCTCAGACAATCAAAGGAATCCAATCCGAGGGTGTCATGGCCACGGCCAAGCATTATATTCTGAACGAGCAGGAGCATTTCCGACAAGCTTGGGAGTGGGGCACGCCGAATGCCATATCCAGCAACATCGATGATCGAACACTTCATGAGATTTACGCATGGCCGTTTGCTGAGTCTGTTAGGGCTGGCGTGGCGTCGATCATGTGCTCGTACAACCAGGTCAACAATAGCTATGCTTGCCAGAACAGCAAGCTGATGAACGGCCTTCTCAAAGATGAACTTGGTTTCCAGGGATTTGTCCAGAGTGACTGGCTAGCTCAAAGAAGCGGTGTCGCGAGCGCTCTAGCCGGGTTGGACATGACAATGCCTGGAGACGGCCTGAAGTGGGCAAACGGAAACAGTCTCTGGGGCCCTCAACTCACCAGAGCCGTGTTGAACGGTAGTGTCCCGATGGAACGAGTTGATGATATGGTCACCCGCATTGTTGCCGCTTGGTATCAAGTCGGACAAGACAGGTGGCGCTTGCAGCCTCCCTTTGGCAAAGGTGGGCCAACATTCAGTTCTTGGACCGATGAGGAAATCGGCCTACTACATCCCGGAAGTGATGATAAAACGACTGGGGTCGTCAACAAATTCATCAATGTCCAAGGCGAAGGAGATGACTTCCATGGCAATCTTGTACGTCGCATAGCTGCGGAGGGAACCGTCTTGGTTAAGAACGAAAATAACTTTTTACCCCTCAACCGAAACGGATGGAAAGAACACGAAAAGGCAGGAAAGGAGATGAACTACCGCGTTGGAGTCTTCGGCGAAGATGCACGTTTGAACCGCGAAGGCTTGAATGTCTGCCCCGACCAAAGCTGCAATGAGGGGACGCTTGCCTCAGGCTGGGGATCCGGTGCTGTCGACTTTCCGTATCTGATTGAGCCGGTGTCTGCTCTTCGGGCCGCATTTAACAACGAATCCGTTTACGTTACCGACTGGCTAGAGAACAAGCTTCCGAAGGAAAAAGAAATCCTCGAAGATCAGGATGTTTGCATTGTTTTCGCCAACGCAGATGCCGGGGAAGGATACTTGAGCTTTGAAAAGATTCGAGGAGATAGGAATGATCTCTTTCTTCAAAAGAATGGCGACAAGCTTATCCAGGAGGTTGCGACGGGCTGTGGGCGCGGAAATGGCAGCGTTGTCGTCGTTATCCATACGGTTGGGCCAGTGATCTTAGAGAAATGGATCGATCATCCCAGCATCAAGGCCGTTGTGATTGCCAACCTTCCAGGACAAGAATCCGGCAACTCCCTTGTCGACATACTCTTTGGTGACATTAACCCTTCAGGCCGTCTACCTTACACGATCGCGAAGAAGGAGGAGGACTACGGGCCCGACAGCAAGGTCAAGTACTTGCCAAACCCTCTAGACGGGCTGGTCCCCCAGCAGAACTTCTCGGATGGTCTATACATAGACTACAGGTACTTGGATAAGCACGATATTACGCCGCGGTACGAGTTTGGATACGGCCTCTCGTACACCACATTCCATCTCTCCTCCCTCCTCATTACTGCGAAAGGTCCTAAGACTCCCTTTCCAGCACCACGTCCTTCTGGTCTCGAGCCCCCATCGTATTCGACCGAGATCCCGGACCCCAAAACTGCACTTGTCCCTGAGGGATTCAGAAAGCTTTCTAAATACATATACCCATACCTCGACTCAATTGATGATATTAAGAAGCCGGAAGTTCAGACCTCGCAACTCCAGAGTCCGCTCAGCCCGGCGGGTGGCGCACAAGGCGGTAACCCGGACCTGTACACCACGATGATAACTGTCTCCGCCTCGGTAACTAACATCGGTGTCGTGGACGGCGACTGTGTCGTTCAACTATACATTGCATTCCCAAAGAACTACAAAGACGACGAGTCTGGTGAGACGGTTGACTTCCCGGTGCGAGTCCTTCGTGGCTTCGAGAAATTGCATGTTGAAGCGGTTCAAGATGGCCCGATCCAGGGAGTGAAGGGGAGTGAGCACGGTGGAGGCGGCAACAAGAAGATGGTCACGTTCGATGTCACAAGGAAGGATCTGAGTTATTGGGACACCAAGAGGCAGAACTGGGTGATGCCGACGAGCGGCGACTTTGGGATCTTCGTGGGCCTCTCGAGCCGGAATCTGCCGCTGGAGGGGCGCTGGTAGAAATGTGCCAACGTTGTAAGAGGGGAAATATGCGAGGCTCTTGGAAACAAATGAAGGGGCGCATGGTGTTTGGAAGTTCCTTCGGCGCTTATGTTCATACCTTAGATTTCTGCGGTCTTCAGCATATGTGGATAATAATAGCAGCATTGCAGCGTTGTGGTGTACCGCCTTTCCCCCTGTTTCCAGCTCGAAGTGAGAGCATCGTGATGAAAGGTAGCAGCAAGCGGTCGAGGCAGCCCCTTTATCGCCGCGGCGTCCTATGATGTCGGCCAGAAAGGCCATGACGATGCAAAAAGATTTCGGATCTCAGCCCTAGTCGAAAGAAAAAAAAACGTGCGCTAATGGCCGGCTTGATTAATTCTGATTTCTCTTGGCTGATGACAGACAGCCCAACTTTAAAAACTGTCGCCTCCACTGTCTAGCCCTCGCACACTTTTCCTTTCGCTTTTCTTTGTACCTGTTCTTAACTCTCCACTCTCCACTCCACCTGTGGTTCTGGCAACCGCGACTTCACGCGCAGGATACCCATTTATTCGGGCATCAGCGTAATCTGCAATCGCGCTGCCATCAGCCCGGAGGATAACGAGCAGCGAAAAATATCCCACCCGTATCGATAAGAAATCCCCTCAAAAAAAGCGAAAACCCGACCGCGCAGACACAACGAAGCACCACCGCCTTCGCTACACAGTTCTAAACGCATTCCCGACCAACGGGATATGCCCCATCACGAATCGCCGCCCATGGCTCCCGCGATTATCGTGAACAAAGCCGGCGACTCGACCGCGCCGCCGCCCACCCAGGAAGACATCTCCGCCATCCTAAGCGCCATCCTCACCGCGAAAACCTCGCATGCCTCCGTAGAGGCGGCATACAGCCTGACCACGCTCCTCCAGAACTCGGTCGGCTTCCGTGGCCTCAAGGGCTATGGCGTCCTCGATGAGATCAAGAAGGCGGCCAACGACAAGAAGAGCCCCGTAAAGCGAGAGGGCGCCATGAATGCGCTCGGCGCGCTATTCGAGCGCTTCCCGCGTACGCAGAAGCTGGGTGAGGTCGTGTTCCTCATCCAGGACGAGGCGCTGGTCACGACTGCGCTGGACTCCCTTGCCGATAAGACGCCGGCAGTCCGAGAGTCGGCCAAATATGCGCTCGACTCGCTCTTTGACAACCTGAGCGCCGAGGCCAAGGTCTTTGGGCTCCTCCCGGTGCTCGTGAAGCGCCTAGGGAAGCAGTCCGGCAAGTGGCAGGGCGCGGTTGGCGCGCTCGAGCTCATGGGCCGGATGGCAGATAAGGCAAAGATGGGCATGGAGAGCCTGGAGGTCGAGAAGGAGAAAGATGTGCTCCGAGAGGCTATGGGCAAGAAGCTCGAGGGCTTGATTCCCGTCGTCGAGGGCGGCATGCATGATCTCAAGTCTGAGGTGAGTCTGACACGACATTGTGCGACAACACCTGTGTTTCTAACGTGCTTGTAGGTTATGAAGCAAGCCGTCAGGACGATGAACAGCCTTACGACCCTCCTCCAGAACGACGATATCGCTCCCCGCATTCCCCTTCTCGTCAAATCCATTGAGGATCCTTCGACCCAGAGTCAGCAGAAGGCCATCCACGCTTTGTCACAGACTACTTTTGTCGCCATCGTCACGTCTCCCGTCCTTGCCATGGTAACTCCTCTGCTCGAGCGGTCTCTGAACACCCCCTCCACCTCCCAGGAAGTTCTCCGCCAAACCGTTGTCGTCGTCGAGAATCTGACAAAGCTTGTTCATGATCCCATCGAGGCGCGCGCCTTCCTCCCAAAACTCCAGCCAGGTGTCAAGAAAGTCAAAGATGGTGCTTCGTTACCCGAAGTCCGAGAAATTGCGTCGAGGGCTTTGGACATTATTGAGAAAGCCATCTCTGACAGAGCTGACAATGTCGACACTGGCGTCATTGAGCGCGCGCTTGGCCCCGATGTCTCCAAAGTCTTGGAGAAGCAAGTCGCGAATGCTGGAACCATGCAGAATTTCCCTGGCGATGCTGAAGTGTGGGCCCTTGCAAAGAACTACATTTCCGAGATGATTGCCGAGGTTGCAAACGAGAGGCAGTTGCAGCGCATACCAAATCTTGTCGCACCGTACTTGGCGCCATTGATGAATCCCGGAGATGCCGAGAAGGTCGCTGAAGGTGTACACAACTTCTACATCGACGAGGATCACCGCAGATTTGGCCAGCCGACTAAGGAAGATGACGGCGAGACTGAGATTGTCAATGCCACCTTTTCCTTAGGTTATGGTGGCATGCTACTTCTTTCTCACACCAACCTCCGACTTCTGAAAGGTCATCGTTACGGTCTCTGTGGTCGCAACGGTGCTGGAAAGTCTACGCTGATGCGAAGTATCGCGGGAGGCAAGCTCGAGGGGTTCCCACCACAAGATGAGGTGAAGACCTGCTTCGTCGAGCATAACCAGGGCGAGGATGCCGACCTCAGCATTCTCGAGTACATTTCTAGTGACCCACGATTCAAGGACGAGAGCCCAACGCGTATTTCTGAGGTTCTAGAAGAAGTCGGTTTCACGGCCGGTCCTAGTGGCAGACAATCCGAACCTGTCGGTTCTTTGTCAGGAGGATGGAAGATGAAACTGGCTTTAGCTCGAGCTATGCTTATGCGCGCAGATGTCTTGCTCCTCGATGAACCTACCAATCACTTGGACGTTGCCAATGTCGCATGGCTGCAGAAGTACCTCAAGGAACACACCGAGATCACCAGCTTGATTGTTTCTCACGACTCCGGATTCCTCGATGATGTCTGCACAGACATTTATCACTATGAGCAGAAGAAGCTGATCTGCTATAAAGGCAACCTTGCAGCTTTCGTAAAGCAAAAGCCGGAAGCCAAAAGCTACTACACCCTCACTGCATCGCAGGTTCAGTTTAAGTTTCCCCCTCCAGGTATTCTTACTGGTGTCAAGTCCAACACTCGATCTATCCTCCGCATGACCAACTGCACATATACTTACCCTGGATCCTCTAAGCCAAATCTTTTCGATGCATCCTGCAATCTTTCTCTTTCTTCTCGAGTTGCGATTATCGGCGCCAACGGTGCCGGTAAGTCTACACTTATCAAGATTCTTACCGGAGAAGCAATCCCCCAGGAAGGCAGGGTCGAGAAGCATCCTAATTTGCGTCTTGGATACATCAAGCAGCACGCTCTCGAGCACGTTGAGATGCACATGGAGAAGACTCCGAACCAGTATCTTCAATGGCGTTACGCTAACGGTGACGATCGGGAGGTGCTCATGAAGCAGACACGTATTCTAACACCAGAAGACAAGATTCAAATGGAAACCCCCATCGACATTGGTGATGGCTTGGGCCCTCGCAAGCTCGAGGCGCTCATTGGTCGGCAGAAGTGGAAGAAGAGCTTCCAGTATGAGGTCAAGTGGATGAACATGCTGCCCAAGTTCAACACTATGATTTCTCGTGAGACACTTCTTGCTCGGGGTTTCCAGAAGCTCGTCCAGGAGTTCGATGATCACGAGGCCTCCCGTGAAGGACTTGGCTTCCGTGTGTTGGAACCCAAGGTCATCTCGAAGCATTTCGAGGATCTGGGCATGGACCCTGAGATTGCGAACCACAACGAGATCTCTGGCTTGTCCGGTGGTCAGAAGGTCAAGGTCGTGCTTGGTAAGTTTCCGTCGTTTCCTACCTGACACCGCATAACTAATATATCCGCAGCGGGTGCAATGTGGAACAATCCCCATCTTCTCGTCCTTGACGAACCTACCAATTTCTTGGACCGCGACTCCCTCGGCGGTCTCGCCGTTGCCATTCGTGAATACAAGGGTGGTGTCATCATGATTTCCCACAACGAAGAATTCGTGGGAGCTCTTTGCCCCGAGCAGTGGCATGTTGCTGATGGCCGGGTCACTCACAAGGGTCATCTCGCCGTCAGCATGGACCGTTTTGAAGACTCCCGCCCGGGTAGCATTGCGAGCTCCGCCGTCAGTTCGGCGGCCCCTAGCACCACGGGTACCCCGAACATGAGTGATGCTGAAGGCAACAAGGACGACATGAAGTTCAGGTCCCGCAAGAAGAAGAAGATGACGCGTGCTCAGCAGAAAGAGCGCGAGGTGAGGAGAAGACTAAGATATATCGATTGGTTGAACAGCCCCAAGGTACGTCTTCTATACAAATTAAAATGGGATACCCAAACTGACTCTCGTAGGGCACACCTAAATACCCCGACACCGACGATGAGGCGGAATAGACATTGTATTGACCTCATAATATGGACTTACAACTTGACGACTTAGATTTGCATTGACTGGCGTTGTATAGACGGGGCTTAAAGGACGTTTGTGGGCTGGCATTGAGCGCATGATAGACAAAGACGTGAGCATGGGCAAAATAATCTATTCCATATCTAAGTTTATCAAATTTCTAAATTGTGGGTGCACTGAGTGAGTACAAGTGTGATACCACGGGTAAGGTTCCGTTCTCATCATTGAGATGCCGGTCTCTCGTTCCACTGTTCTCCTCCTGACGGAAGTGAGCCAGTGAGTACCACCGTTGTGTGGTGTTGATCTCGGGTCCTTTTCCCTGTTCCAATCATTATAGTTTTTCTTCAATTTTCTTTCTCTTATATCCTGCTTACGATTGGATTCTGGACACTGGTGTCATGTTGATTTTCGTTCTTCGTCCAGTAGTGCTCCTGCCGTTGTTTGCAGGCCTACTTGTCTCCATGCACTGGCATCTTGCACACGCCGCATCCCGCCGTACTGTTTACGCGTGGTCACTGGTTACCGTGCACCGCTCACGGTAACCTCACCGTCAACACTGGGCTAGCCGCACTAGGAAAAGCGCCCCACTCCTACGTTTGCGCTCCCCTTCGCTCCCCTTCGCTCGACTCTTTTCCTCCTCCTTCTCCTCCTCCATCCACATTCTTTCTGTCACTACCCTCTTACACCCACTCACGTTTACTCCACTTCTCCTCACAAGGTGACAGTAACGCTCGCTGAGCCCCTTCCTGTAAGAGCCTTCCGCTCCGCCGCACCGAGTTGTGAGCTTTGCACACATTGGCTGAGCTCAGCTAATTGAGTATCAGCATCGAGGATACAACTCCCAGGTCTCATACGGTAAGTGAGCATCCCCGCGCACATACATCCTCCTACCATATACAACTGTGCACTGTGCAGCTGTTCTCATCCCTCTGCCCTCTCCCTCCTCCTTGAAGCGAACAAGAAGGTTCGCAATTGGCACCACACACCAGGGCAGCACGTAGACTACGACCTTAGTTAGAGAGTCTGGGCCGCTTTACGGTGTTAACATCACTTCACCGCCTCCCCTCCGATCTTTTCCTTCCTTCCTTCCTTCCTTCCTTCCTTCCTGCCTTCCTTCCTTCCTCCTCGCTTCATCACTCCTACACCAAACGTCAGCTAATCTCTCCATCTTCATACTAGTCTCCGACAAGTTCTCAGCATGAAGCTTCTCGCCTTCGTGGGCGTGGTCCTTACGGGCCTCGCCACGGTCGGCGTCGGCGTTCCGTTCAACGAGCATGCTCTCGCCAATGCTAACACCCTGGGCACGGGTGTTACTCGCTCCAATGCTGTGAGTCACCTTCTTTGCCTTTCATGTGTTTGCTAGGCGCTCTCGGTCCGCCTCTTTTAACACCTACGTCCGACGTGGACGTGGACATAGACGAGATATCCCTCTGTTCGCGGCGAGAATTTCAAGGCTAATCACTTTCGCCAGCTCAACTCTGTCAAGGCCGTCAAGATCCGCAACAGCGCTCCTCTTGCTGTTACCACGCCTCAAAAACGTGACGACAGCGACAAGGTCGAGAAAGCCGATTCCAACCCAAATAGGACTTTTTGCTTCTATGACCACAGTGGCTATTGGCTCTGCATTAAGGGCATGTGCGCTCCTCGAGAATCCTGCACTCCGCAAGGAAAGATTTGCATGTACGGTCCTCATGGAGCACAGTGCGTACCAAATCGAGTTGCTGAAGCACTTCTCGAAGCCGGGTGCACGTCGTCTTGCAAGTGCCAATGTCGTGGTAACGACGACAAAGACAAAGGAGGGATGTATTGCCCTTGCTCGGAAGAGTTCTCCCGTCCGTCCATCGAACGCACCATCGAGGACTCTCAGGAGCCTGATGTTGAAGGCTCGGTCCCAACCGTAGACGTCCCAGCATTCGCCACGTTCTCTACAGTCAACTCTACCGCCGTCGCACTCAATACCGAAACTGCAGGCGATTGCAATATTGGCGACCGTATATGTTACGCCAATGATGGCTATGTTGTTGTCTGCAATGATCAAAAGAAGTGGCTTGTTGAACGTCGCTGCAAGAACCAGCATTGCTGTGCCGTCAGTGATCTTGGACAGCCCTATTGTGCCTGCGGCGAAGAACCTTTGACAGATGGGTACGACGTCCCATCTGACGGTGGTTCCCATGCAAAGTGCGCCCCAGTCGGTGCAAGCACATGCTCCACTTCAGGACGATGGATCTCAAAATGCAATAGTGACGGCAGTTGGAAAGGTATTTCTTCTATCAAGCTCATTTAACGCAAGCACTAACCGAATTAGAAACCTTTTTGTGTAGCCACCACTGCATCTTCAATAGGCACGGCGAAGCTATCTGCGGCGTCCCGGAGAATCCTTGGAAGATTGCTCCTCAAAATAACCCCGACTACTCGCAACCTGAAGGCTGTTCCGAAGGCCAATCTCACTGCGGTGTCAACCCACTCGACAACTCGTGGTACATCTTGAAATGCGACCAGAACTCATGGGTCGAGTCACAAGCTTGTTCAGTTGGCCAGACTTGTTCTCAGACGAAGGGACAAGATCCACTGTGCGCACCACAGGCCCCTAATCTTCATTCGCGTTCTCCACTAAACGAGCCTACACTGCAACAATCTTGCAGCAATGAAGGTAAAAAGCAATGCGGTTCGGATTGGTTTGGCGTGGTCTGCAAGGACGGAATATGGAAGGCCTGGTTAGCTTGCCCGAAGAATAAAAAGTGTGTCCAGAAGCCAGGCCAAGATCCTACTTGTGCGCCTCGTCTGAGTGCCTCAAGCTCCTCCGACAACGACAAACGCGACACACTAGAGCCTATCCAGATAGTAGACCGCCTCCCCAAGCTTGCTATCAAGGATCTGAAGGCCATTATCGGCGAAGATGGATCTACGGAGGTGAATCTCAACGAAGACGAGTCGTAGGTTACTCAACTTCTCTCTTCTCTCTTCTCTCCAAATGTCCGATGTAGTTAGCAGATGCGACTTCTGAACGGATGGTTTGCAACGAATATCATGCCCTTTAATCCCTTCATCTACCACTATTTTCTGACGCTCTCCTGTTTGCTATTCCTCATTCCCACTGTTCCTCTCCCCCTTGGCCCTCATAGGCAAGCACAGTAGGGCCAAAAGCACCAGAGGGATGTTACAACGTCCTAAAAACACAGGAGGTCATGGATTATTATTATCAACCTACTATACTTCTAACCATATCATCCTCTTTGGTCTTCTGATCTACCTTTGCTCCCTGCCATTACCTTGTTTCCTCACCTCGAACTAATTAGCTTCCAGGCATCTATCTCAATTACTCTGTACGCCAGGCCATTATAAGTGCGGTGTTCCTTATGTAGATCACATTGTCGTCTGCGACCAAACGGGCCACTGGCAATTCTCCTCCGACTGTGGAGGAGTTGGCTGGTAGGCGTTTTCTCCCTGCCTCCAACGTTAGGGGCTCTGATACTGACTTTATCTAGTTGCCGAACTGGAACTATACCTTGGACTGCGTGAGTCAATATGTTTTGAAGATATGGGAAACACAACTGATTACCTTGCAGGTACTGTGACTGCCGGCCGCCGCCTCCAGACAGAGACCCACCGCCCAAAAGAGAACTCACCCCACAGGGCCTCACTCCCCCTACAAAAGGACCGGAGGCCCTCGCCGCGAGACTGTGGTCAGGGCCTTGCCTACCAGGCACTTACATGTGCGACCCTTGGAACCACCGAGAGATATGGATCTGTAAGTATGATGGCTCGGAATACATTCTGTCGGCAAAATGCGGCCGTCGTGACGGCTGCTGTGAGAACGGACCAGTCACCGGGACAGCGTTTTGCATTTGTGGCGCCGGTACTAAAGGACTATCCTTGTCCATGAGCAGCGACAGATCCGAGGAGCCTACTACTGAACTAAAGGCCATCACCAAGCGGGGAGACAGCTACAAATTGCCGCTACCGTGCAAACCAGGTACATATCGGTGCAGCGGAGCATGGTTTTGGATTCTTGTCTGCAATCCTGCAGGCACAGAATGGATTCCGTCTGCCCAGTGCGCAAGGCCGGGCGCTTGCGAAGAAGGTCCGGTGGCTGGGACTGCGTTCTGTAAAGGCGGTTCTAAACTCGAAGCGGGTCGAGAGCTGAGCGGAATCAATGACTCTGAAGAGCTACGTACGGCGGAACACTAGCTGGTATGTCTGCAAAACCCCCGGTACTAAGGTCTTTCAAAGTATGAATTTCCCTAATATTGGTTTAGATTGTTCCCAAAAATTTCTTGTGGAGGCCTTCTCTGATGACAAAAGTACTGGTGATACGACTACTTTCACGATGCTGACAGAACTATATGTACTTGGGTGGGTTTTTCTTTATGATACCCTGGGGGGTCTTCTGTCGATTTCAACTCTCATGTTGATTTTTCAATTCCTCATCTTCGATTACGATCAGATTCTCCGATGAGGTGGATGTTTCAGGGGACATATGTCCTTAACGGATAGGGAGCGATAAATGTCTCTTAAAAATATAGTAGTGATACTCACGAGCTTTGCTACCAAGTGACCCTTCTTTTCTCACTGTGAAAGAAGCCTATATGGTGCCCTCCCCGTCCCCGTCCCTTGTGCCCTATATCTCCACTAGCCACTAGATGCTGCCCATCACACTTCTATCTGTCTCCAAATGCTACTCGACTATTACGCATCCACCACACTGGTCCTTTCTTCGTACTCTACTCCTAAGTTGCTGCCACAACCGTGCTGTGTCACCCCTGACAGTCCATGGAAGCCGCTGAGGAGGATTATACGCGGAAGGGGACCGCGGTGGAGATTGGCCGGCGCCAGCGGTTGTTGGTGAAGAAGAGAGCGTATGGAGAGGGAGAGTGATGGCTTGCGGCGACAAAGGTTTGGGGAGATATTCATTACTATTAATTTTAGCTTTCAATCTCCTGCAAATAAGCTACGACGCATGCGTTGAAACTGCATCAGAAGGCTTCCAAGTCCTGGTGAGGCAATGTGCTCCTGGATATTTAGAATATATGCTCTATTTCCCGTCCTGCCACCGTACCCACCAACACTTTCTCAAATCATGAAGCATCTGCTTGCTCCCAAAAATCAAATCGTCAAAGGGAAAGGGAAATGCAAAGGCATGAAGAACAACCCCAGACGTGAGGACGCCACGTCAAGCCACCAACGTTGGCACCACACTAGCCTCCACTGCCCCAGCCCGCCGGGGCGTTTCGCATCGCTCCCCAATTATCCGCGTCAATCAGAATGGCCATGACGACGCAAACACCATGTTTTCAGCCATATGCCGGCCAGTTCTGTCATTGCCGGCTTCTGTCTGCCGTGGGCGACGCACGGCTCTCGGGCTTCTTACCTGTTCCTGCCCCGCACGAGCCCTCCCGCACCCTGCCGCATGAGTCGAGCGAAGGCACAGAGCACTCTCGAGACGCCTGCATCTGGAGGAAGTCCATGTCGATTCTGCAGTCGTACCCACTGGCCGGTTGTAGATTTGGGGGGTTGCGCCTAACGTCTGCGCCGGAACCAAGCAGCCGGGCGAGATCGAGCGTGCGGATGGGTTCTGATATAAAGTGAGCTTACTGCAGCGCATGCTCATCATCTGCCCGCCCCCTTATCCTGGGCCTGCCATCTGAGAAGTAACGGGCAAACGAGTCGATCATGTTCTTTTCCTTTGCGGCTGCGGTTGTGTTCGCTGGCGCTTTGGTGCCTCTCTCTCCGGCTGTACCTCTGCGTGTTCGTGCCGACCAAGTTGGGACTGGGGACGCGAAATTTGACTATGTCGGTACGTAGAGCATGAAGAGCGATGTTTTTCGCAGTGCTGACCGAGTTCTAGTCATCGGAGGTGGAACGGCGGGTTTGACGATTGCTGCTCGACTTGCCGAATTTGCGTCTGTCGCTGTCATCGAAGCTGGAGGCTACTACGAAACCGACTACGGCAATGCCAGTGTTGTTCCTCTCTTGTCTCTGACAGGCATCGATGTTATCGACCCCTCCGAGGCCTTTCCGCATCGCCCTGAGATCGACTGGGAGCTCTTGACAGAACCCCAAACCAATGCCGGGAACCGACGGGTGCATTATGCTCAGGGCAAGACGCTGGGTGGTTCTTCCGCTCTCAATACCATGTCCTATGTCCGGTCGTCGGCGAGTGCGTATCAGCGATGGGCGGATCTCGCGGGGGACAGCAGCTATACCTTTGACAATCTGCTTCCGTACTTCAAGAAATCGGTTCGCCTTACGCCTCCCAACCTCCAAAAGCGGAATGCTGTCAACGCTACACCGGAGTACGATCCCAACTCCTTTGGTAGTGGCAGTCCTCTGGATGTATCTTGGAATAATTGGGTTGATCCGACTATTTCTTGGTTGGCGAAGTCTCTCCAAGCTATCGGACTTGTGGTCAACCCGAAAGGATGGAGTAGTGGCGACTTGAATGGTGGATCGTGGGTGCCTTCGACCATTGATCCGGCGCACGCCACTCGGGAGTCATCGCAGACTAGCTTTCTCGATTATGCCACGGGGAATACGCAGCTTGTGGTGTATCCTCATAGTCAGGCGACTAAGATACTCTTCGACGGGACGACAGCGACCGGAGTCAGTGTCAATACTGATGGAACAGTCTATACCTTGTCAGCGAACAAGGAAGTGATCCTTAGTGCAGGTGTATTTCATTCCCCACAGATGTTGATGGTCTCAGGTGAGTAGCATCCAAGCAGTGGAGGAACATGTACTCACAGCTGTAGGTATTGGGCCAAAGTCAACACTGGAAGCCAACAACATACCTGTCATTGCCGACCTTCCCGGAGTAGGACAGAATCTGAGAGATCCGATTTCAGTCAACGTGGCACATTTTGTCAGTACCCCTAACGCTCAGGGCATTGTCGCAAATCCAGCTACCCAGCCAGAGGCTCTTCGCCAGTACCAAGAAGAGGCTGCCGGACCCTATAGTTCTGCGGCAGGATACATCTCGTATGAGAGACTCACAGATGAGCTTCGAAGCACACTTTCAGATAGCACCCGTGCAGCTCTGGCCGCACTGCCTTCTGATTCTCCCGAAGTTCAGTTCATCGCTGGGACGTTCCTGTGGACGAACGGGAGTGCCATGGGCTCAATGAGCGCGACGATCTGCAATACCTTTTCGCGAGGCAGTGTGACAATCTCAAGCGCCAGCATTTCTGATGCTCCCGTGATTGATCTCGGGTGGTTTAGCGACCCCGCTGATGGCGATGTTCTTGTTGCAGGTCTGAAGCGATCGCGGCAAGCCTGGGCTTCAGAGCCAGCGCAATCGATCAGTCTGGGTGCCGAAGTCATTCCGGGAGACAGCGTTGCCACAGACGAACAGCTCTTGGAGTTCGTCAAGGCGAATGCGAATATGATATGGCATCCAAGCTCGACATGCTCCATGGGAAAGGAAGGAGATAAGGATGCAGTGGTCGATTCTGGAGCCAGAGTATTCGGCGTACAGGGGCTACGCGTGGTTGACATTTCCATATTTCCATTCTCGTTGCCGGGTCATCCTCAAGCATCGGTCTACATGATCGCCGAAAAGATTGCAGATGCTATCAAGAAAGGGGCGCAATGACGGGGAGTCACAACCACCATCTCTACACCGTAGGTTGTAGTCGCAAAGGAGTTATATTCAGCCGTATGACAAGCTTTCATCGCGCAACGGAACAAACCTTGGTCTAAATCTAAAACAGTGGTCCATTAGCGAGCTCTAGACTTCAGCCTCGGAATGCCAAGAAGTGCATGCCAGGAACCTGCTTGCTTTTCCGCGTCACAACTCGACGTGCGGCCTCCGATGCTGAAGCCTGGATTTCAGCTGTGCTGTGGCTTTTCGCTACGTTGAAGATGGCATTGGATCGTTGCCTTCGGCCAAGTCTGTAACTCAGCCTTTTTTTTTTAGTTCAGATTTCACGAGCCGTATTATTTTCGCTAAGGCCATGGTCTTTCCACGGGTCACCACTTATCTCTATCTCAATGCAAGATACCCATCTGCGCCTCAGTCTTTGGCGTTCCGATTTGTGTGTTTATTGGTTCAGGAACTGGAACTCTAAACGGGAATTGGCATGGCTTCGTGTTTGTTGTGCTTTGCGCTGCCACACGCGCACATGCGCACTCCGGACTCGCTTGATATCGATATTTCAGTCTAATAATGCTCGCGGAAGATGCCTTGAGTCAAATGCCCCCTGCGCCCTTCCATCTGCTTATACCTTTTCTCTGAGATTC
Source organism: Melanomma pulvis-pyrius CBS 109.77 (assembly GCA_010093585.1). Taxonomy (NCBI): domain Eukaryota; kingdom Fungi; phylum Ascomycota; class Dothideomycetes; order Pleosporales; family Melanommataceae; genus Melanomma; species Melanomma pulvis-pyrius. The sequence goes on from MU001820.1 coordinate 91,811, forward strand.
TCTCTGCATTGCGTACCAACATCTCTAGTGAATAGACAGTGAACTCTCAACATGTTGTTTTCAGTACTCACTGCTTCAGCGCTCCTGTTCACTTCTGTCTTCGCAAGAGGAGGAGGAAGAGGAGGCGGTGGCGGCGGCGGCGGTGGTGGTGGAGGAGGAGGAGGGGGAGGAGGTGCCACAAGTGTATCGTATACAGAACATGAGTGCTATACCACATTTCTAGGTCCAGTTTCCGCTCTTGGGAATGAGACCGCGGGGTATAACTATACGGGAAGCAAGATTGGAAGCTATTGGTACTGGATCTGGAATGACCAGGTAAGTCGAACCTCATGGTTCAAGATATAGACGTTGCTAACGTGAAGTAGCATGACAAGTCGAGTAAGTAAAGCATCGCTCTTGCAGTTCTTGATAGAGTAATTATATGGAAGGAAGATTAGTTGCTAATGATGCACAGGCGTCAACCTTATCACCACGCAAGAACCCGCCATATCCTGGAATATGGAGATCCTCGACGCGTACTACAACGGCAGCTTCTCGCTGACCATCACCCCTCCGTCTTCAAACTCGACCTTTGACTGCCCCGAACTGAAATCACAAGTCATCCCCGATGCGTACTTCCGCGTAGGGCCACAGTCGCGGAACAACATCACGCGCAAAGCATATGGCGACGAAAACAGCTACTACTTCCAGTTTGGGCGCACTCTCGTCGACGAAAAATGTCCCTACACGGCGAACAAAGCGTTCGTGAGCTTCGAGTCCAGCAACGACGAGCTAGAACAAGCACAAGGATGGACGCTGAATCAAAAGAAGAACGGGGATAAGTTCGAGCTGGATGGAACGCTCACGAGCAACGCCGCCCACTACAACAACTATTGGAACTACGTGGTCAACACCACCGGCACGGATATCGACTACCCCCGAAAGTGCCCAACGCTCTTCTCCCTCCGGGCACTCCTCGCGTCCACGGGCGCAAAGATGAACGCCACCGTCACCGCCACCGCCGCAGATCTCACCTTCGCGTTCCAAGACACCAAACAACCGGGCTACACAATCACGGGCTCCTTCTCAGGCCAGCACTGGGACAAGGGCGCGCACCTCGTCTTCTCCGCCGACACGATCCAAACCGAAGGCGAGACGACGCACGTCAAGCCCCGCGCGCCGAAAAACAACAGCTTCTTCGCGCGCAACAAGAAATGGATCATAATCGGGGCCTGCGTCGGCGGCGCCATCATCGTCGCCGTCATAATCTGGAAGTGCTTCAGCTGCCTAGCCTCCTGCTTCTCCTGCTGCTGCAACCGCCCGCGCCGCCTCGCCCACAAGAAGCACGTCAAGGAGATGGAGGCCCGCGACACCTGGCACGCCGAGCAGCAGCAAGGCAAGCTCCACGCAGACACGACGCCCAAGCAGCCCGCCCACTTCGTCGCCCCCGTCCCCTCCCCCGCCCCGGAATCCCACCCGCAGAGCCAGGCCACACAAATCTCGTACGTCGTCTCCCCCCTCGTGGCCCAGAGCTACGGCCTCTCGAGCGGGCCGTACGTGGCCGAGATCGTGGCCGGGCAGGAGGGTCTGAATACCGCGCATTTGGAGCTGAATGTGGCGTATGATGCGCTGTCGGCGCAGAGGGCCGAGGCCATGATCAGGCATCATACGGCGCTTGTTGAGCATTACATGATGCTGAGGAGGACGCAAGGGTTTTAAGAAGCAGTGGGGGGGAGGGTGGTCAATTTACTGTGAGAGAATCTTTCCTATGAGACGGTTGACTGAATATGGGATGAGAGGCCGCAAGGGGGGGGGTTCGCTTGTAATATTTGAATAGAGATATCCCAGCGTTAATTTGGCTCAGAGACCATGATAGAAATTGTAATGGGAGTTTTGGGATTACGCTTACGCATTTATTTGCTTCTAGTATGTATACTATTCTCTGTTCCATGCTATAGCAACAACAGCTTAAGCAACTCAACGTGCAATACCATTAACGATTAGAGCATTAGAACCAAGTCCTTCACGGATATCAAGGAAAAGGAAAAACAAGGACAGACACATCGCAGCATTACCCCAACCTACCCCCCTCCCCCTTCCATTAACCCCACCGGCGCAAACATTCTCCTCTTCTATTACCCTCCCCAACGTCCCAAGCCCTCACTCTCATAGCCCAATCCCCGGCATCTCAAACGCCTCGATGACCAAATCCCTATCCACGCTCATATAACTCCTAATATGGCACCTCTCACCATCCAGCGGCCTCCCGAGCATACACGTCATATAGCTCGTAGGCTCCGAGTTAGTATTCGCAGTGACGCACTGGGCGCCAGAATAGGTGCTGGCAAAAGGCGCGTCAGTAGACGCAACGAAGCCCCCGGGTCCTGAAAGAAAGGAGAAAGAGCGACGAGGAAGGAACGACACGAGCGAGGGACGGGAACAGGCAGACTCACACGTTCCCCTGCCGGCCCTCTCGCACGCCCAGAACATAGCTCATCTCGGGGCGGCGCTCGCCCAGCCCAAACCACCGCGTCATGCTGAACAGCGTCTGCCCCTCTTGGATTGGCCCATTGCCACGCTTTTCCTCGGCCTGGACTGCCTTCTTGCCGTCTCCCGCTCTCGTGCATTCGAACTCGCCTTCCGGCAGTGTCCCGTTTGGCCAACTGGCCTGGCAATTCCTCGTGCCCGAGGGTAGGACGATATCGAAGTCGATGGTGGAGGGGAATTTGGCCCAGTCGGGCCAGCCGTCGGGGACGCCCGAGTAGCGCTCTTCCATCATGTAGTGCATGTCGAGGCGGGGGATGAGCCAGGCTTCTGAGGAGGATGGCGTGGGAGATAGCGGGAAGGCGAGAGAAATTGGGGCGAGGAGGAGGATGGCGAGGATGGAGAGGGAGTTGGGGAGCTGCATTGCTGATGGTCGTGTGTAGTGGTGTTGTGGTGTGCGCAGTATATTCTTGAAAAAGGTTTACTGCATGATTGGATGAATAAATGAATATTAGATTGATGGTGCATGTCGGTAAGAAGTGTGTGCGCAGCACCTCGATTTAAATAAGACCTCACCTCCCCAACCTCCCCCTCACGCCTTCCTTATCTATTCACTATAAACATCTCCTTCGGTGCAACGTTCACACTAGCCTGTGCAACCGTGACGTACAATATGTCACTTCACCTCACCCCACACCTGATAGCAACCCGAGCACAAAGCGACTCCTAGGAACCGAATTGCAGAGTACGCATGCAACTCATCCTATTATACCATGAACTAGGCCACTGACTATCTCTTAGTCTGTAGCTTAGTGAAGCCTGTAGAATTCTTCTATGAAATTGTAGTTGGAACGTTACCCATTCAGAGCTAGACTTTGTACCCGTAGACCAGCAGTCAATGGAATATTGTGAACCACTGGCTCTTGCGTTTGACAGGAAGGGGCCGGGTTTTCGATTTCCAGATTTAGAGATCATGAGTGGCGACCCTAGGGTCGATGCACTAGCTTCTGGTGCTACGAGGAACGAGGGACACGAGTGCAAAAATGAAGAAAGAAACATCCGTCGCCTAATTGCCTGTCAGGGTGTTAATTTGGGGTGAGCAAGGAAAGGAAAAAGGTTGCATGAACATACAATGGTCGACCATGTCCACTCGATCGATATTGCTCAATTCGACCACGTCTGCCATGGTCTGAGTACAATAGGCGATAGGTACCGGCAACTCCTGACTCGCGATAGATGCCAACGCCCCTCATTCCTCCCATAGCAGGAAGCAGCTAGTAAATGCACGCCGCTAAGCTCATAGATACAATGCGACCCGAGCACGATACCATGGACGCCTACTAAATGTTCCTCTAATGTCCGTTCATAGAGCTATCTGCTGTCTCTTCATCCTGACCGCCATTTCCGCTAACTTTTGGAAGTTCAACTCTTGATCCTGGTCTGGCATGTGCTCGCCACTCGCAATGCAGTGAATCTTCATCTTCGGGTGGAACTTTAGATTGTTGAGCAGCTTAGGGGTAATGAGAAAATATTGACTCGTACGCTCGCGACATGCAATATCGACCATTCGTTCGTGGACCATCCGTTCGTTACGCGGGTCCATGCCTTGGTTGATTTCGTCCACGACGCGGAAGGGAGAGCGGGCGAGGTCTTGCAGCGCCATGAGGTAAAAAATTGTCGAGACGGCGCGCTCGCCGCCGGACTGGCGATGCGAGTCCAAGATAGAAAGAGATTCGTTTTCGCTTGAACGTGTTAGCATTGCGCATAGTGTGCAGGTTGGAAAGTCATTATCTTACCGGAACCGGACCTGGATTTGGATAGACCAGTTTTCGAAGTCGTCATCTTTGTAGACTCCCACCTGTCCAGCACACCCAATCTTTTCAAAGTTATTCGAAAAACCATCGCTGATTTTGGCAACAAGCGTGTCCAATTGGGGCTCCCATTGTCCGCGTATTTGGAGAATTCGCTCTTTCGTTGTGTTCAAATCTGCGTGCATCTGTAGGAGTTTCTCATTTGCCATCGCTATATCTTGCTCCCGCTTCTCATATGCCCTGACGGCATGTGGGTTACCCTCCGCCATTAATGATAGTCGAGCAGTGACGGCCTCGATTTCATTCTCAAGGTCTTCGTCTGAAGTATGATTCTGGTACTTTTCGAATATCCTCTTCTCTTCTTCGGAACTATTTCTCAAATCGGCATTTGCCTGATTCACAATATCATTATGTTCATCCCTGATTTTGATTCGGCGGACTTCCAGTTCCCGGATTGAGGCTTCCTTCGCTGCGACTCGCTGCAAAATGTGCCTATTTTCGTTCTCGAGCGCGTCGAATTCAGAATTAGCCTCCACTAGACGGATTTCAGCTTCTACAAGCGACTCGTTAAAGTGACGAAGCTGGGCGACGGCTTTCTAGAATGGAGTAAGCGAGAACGGCTATGTAATGGCGCGATGGGAAATTTACCGTATACTCTAGAGTCTTTCTGGCAATTTCGAGAGACCCCTTTTCAGCTATCTCTATCATTTCTCGTACTCGGCGACTAGTTGTTGTTATCAAGCGAACAAGTTCATCTCTCTCGGTCTTCCTTTCGGCTGTCTGGTATTAGCAATGTTGTTTGAAAAAGGAATACCCAAAAGAACATACCTATCTTGCCAGGGAGAGCCTTCCACACACTGATCGCCTTGCGCCGCTTCTCCTGGTATTCTTGTATCTCTTTCTATATCAAAAGTTAGGACTGTAAAAAAAATGCAGATTCCTTTTGTTACCATTTCAGCCTTGACCCGTTCATGCTCAGCCTTGAGGCCCTGCTTCTCATCCCTGAGGACCTGAAATCCGTTCCTTACTTCCTCGAGATCTCGTTCCATCTCCGTGACGGCGTTGTCGAGTCGCCGTTTCTCCTCGCCGTCTACCGGCTGATCGATAAACATTCGTGCCTTTTTGATGTTAGTAACCCGGGTAGAGGTAGCACCGTATTCCCTTCGTCTAGTAATCTGATACCTCTCTTGGCCGGCGATCCAGGTCGCTATTGTACTACGCTCTAGGTCCTGGTGCTCCTGATTAGAAAGAGATTTTGACGTAAATGCCGCTCGATGGATTTGAGCGTTTTCACAAAGCATGGCCAAGACTGGCTCCGGGCCTTGAAGGTAGTCTACGAGCCATCCTTCGAGCCCGTAGCTGGAGAGTTCATCTCGGGTGGCAGGAGATCGATAGAATGCTAAGGGCTGTGGAGAGGTCCGAATGGATACTTGATGCAGACTTAAATCGCCAAGCAGCTTATTCGAGATGAATTGCGCATCCTCTGCATTCTCACAAGTGATGGCAGTCATGTCGAAGAGCTTCAGTTGGGATTCCACAGCATCTGCCATGCGAGGGTCTGTGACGGAGCATGTCAGGATCGGGGGCCCATGAATGTGCCCTTTCAGGGGTAGAGAGGCACGGTGGTCCTCGATCCATTTCCATCCGGCGGCTGCATCACTCGATAGTCTTGCTAGCAAAATAGCCTGTTGCCCGGTCCGCGTATCGAGCTGTTCTCGATCTCCCTTTTTGTTCGCTATTGACCTTTTCAGCTCATTGGCTCGATGTTTCTCTGCACTCATTTTATCGTCAACGTCTAATTCCCGACGTTCAATCCTCGAGGATTCGCTTCGCAGTTCACCGTACCGGACATTCCTCCTCTCATCAAGGCGCTCTGGTTCGCTTTCCCTAGATCTTTCGAGGTTCTTTATGTCTTGGTTAAGTGTATCCACCTGTTGTTGTCGCTTCTTCCTAGTGTCCTTCTCTGCATCCTTTTTGGTGAGAGCTACCTCCACGGAGCCCTGCTCGGTCTTGATGCTCTCTGCGATGTTGTCTGCGGTTCTCTTGGCTCTATCAATGTTATTTCTTCGATTCCTCACGATTTGATCGATTTGATCTCGATACGCGACCATGTCCCGCTGAGCTTGGCGTGTTGGTTCTTCTTCGGCCTGCAGTTGTTGTAGCTCTTGTCTGGAAGAGCGCAACTCGGCTTTTACCAGGCCCAACTGATTTTTGAGTACCGCCCTTTTGATTACAGGCCGGCATCTCACTAAAGCCTTTGATTTTAAGACAAGATCTTGGCGCTGGTTCCAGTGTTCAACATCTTCTCGCGTGGCATTCTGCTTCTTCTGCAAGTCCTTCAGGTGTCCATCCTCATTCGTATGTTGGACTTCCAATAGTTTCTCCGCGGTGCGAAGCTTCTTGAGCTTATCGTGCCAGATGATCATCTGTTCAGGTGCCGCGGCGCGCTGTGTCTCTCTCAAGAGAGAAACTGGGTCGAGTCTCGCAAATTCCACAACGCGATCCTGGGGAAGGAATTGGCAGAGGTTGTCGATTTGGATGGAGAATGATCTCGCCAATTCAACGACAGCCGCCTGTGTCGACTGGATACCGTTGATATAGAAGAGAGACTTGTTGCCTTCCTTTCGAATAGCTCGATGAATTACGGGGTTCTTGTTGTGATTCTTGCCGGCAGCGAGTTCGATCTCGATCTCCGCCTTCTCGCTCCCGTGCTTGACAAACTCTCCAATTTCTTTGGCTCGGCCAAGATGCTGCTGATAGTCAGTCGCAGTTCCAGTCGTACAAATGGGCTATTCCTACTTTTGGAGACCATCCAAGTCCTAAGCAAATGGCACATACGAGCGTGCTCTTGCCAGTACCATTTGGCCCTATCACCATGTTTAGGCTCGGGCCTGGGTGGAATTCTGCTGCGGTGTAGGTGACGAACTCGGTGAGCTTAACGCGGACAATGGAACCTGGCTGGTGAGCGTCTGCGATAGACTCGTTGCCATCATAGTATCCGTCCTGAAGACTGTCAGTAGCTATAAAGGTAGTCGGAAACGCCCAGAGAATGGCCATACCTCAGACGACGCGTCGCTATTTAAACGTGCACGCTTGCTACTCATGTCAGAGCCGGAGTCCTCTCCGGCGTCGCTGGAGACGACATGATTGTTTCTACGCTTGTGTACAGTCTGTACCCCAGGCATATTTACGTCAGCGAATCCCAGAGGGCGAGGGGGACGGCTGTTGAGGAGAGGTGAAGAGGGGGTGTAGTGGGGAGGTGGACATGCATGTTCAACGCGCAGGCGCGCTAGCTTCTCTATCAGGACTAGTCGAGAGCGCATGTTGAGGGGTTCACGTGATCGCGCGATTTCAATCTGCAATATCTAGATTTACAACTGTTCTACGCTATCTACAGTCACCTTCCGCTTATTTTTTCTCCGCCGGAGCAATCATGAGTTCCGGCCTGACGTACTTGTCGAAGTCTGCCTCACTGATCACCTTGAGCTCCATAGCGCTCTCTTTGAGAGTGATCCCCTTCTTGTGGGCATTTTTAGCCGTCTTGGAAGCCAAATCGTATCCTTCCGCAGTTAGTTAAAAAGTCGGAATAGCACTGCAGAAGGATAGCTTACCGATAACAGGGTTGAGGCACGTAACTAGCATCAAGCTGTTCCGTCCGATTAGCTACAAGTCTAAGGGATGGGAGTTGACTGGATTTCACCTTTCATTGAGCAGAGAGGCAATGCGCTTCTCGTCAGCCTCAATGCCTTCAACGAGGTTCTTCTCGAAGCTTGTCATGGCGTCTGCCAGTAGACGAGAGCTATGGAGCAAATTCCGGATCATTACTGGCTTGAAGACATTCAACTCAAAGTTACCCTGCGATCCGGCGAAGGTAGTGGCGGCATGATTGCCAAACACCTGAGTGCAGACCATGGTCAGAGCCTCACACTGCGTGGGGTTCACCTTTCCAGGCATGATTGAAGATCCGGGCTCGTTCTCTGGCAGCTTGAGCTCTCCCAGTCCGCATCGGGGGCCAGATCCCAGAAAGCGGATGTCTTGAGCAATCTTGAATAAAGACGCCGCAAGCGTGTTCAATTGACCGGATGCCTCTATAACGGCATCGTGACAACCCAGTGCCTCGAACTTATTGGGGGCCGTGATGAACTCGTGGCCAGTCATCTTGCTGACCTCGGTAGCAATGTCCTCAGCGAAGCCCTTGAAGGTGTTGATGCCTGTTCCGACTGCCGTTCCACCCTGAGCCAGCATCTTCAGGTGCGGGAGTGCGGACTTGACGCGCACAATGCCGAACTCGAGTTGTTGTACGTAGCCCGAGAATTCCTGACCGAGCGTTAACGGCGTGGCATCCTGCAAGTGAGTCCGGCCGATCTTGATGATCTTGTCAAACTGCTCGCTCTTCTTCTTCAGGGCATCGCGGAGGCTCGCTAGAGACGGGAGCAGCGATTCCTCCAAGTCCATAACGGCGGCAATGTGCATGACAGTCGGGAAGGTATCGTTGGAGGACGCGGACATGTTGACGTGGTCGTTGGGATGCACAGGCTTCTTGGACCCCATCTGCCCTCCAAGGATCTCAATGGCGCGGTTGGAGATGACCTCGTTGGCGTTCATGTTGGACTGGGTGCCAGAGCCAGTCTGCCACACGACGAGGGGGAAGTGGTCGACGAGCTTCAGAGAGGCGACCTCTGACGCAGCCTGCTGAATGGCCTTGCCGAGCTTCGGGTCTGTACACGGTTATCAGAGCGAGTTCGTCGCAGTCTCGGCGAGCCCTACCCAGCCCGTACTTCATGTTGACCGTGGCCGCGGCGCCCTTGAGGATGCCGAATGCCTTGACGATGGGCGGGGGCATGCGGTCCTGCGGCTGGTTGATCTTGAAGTTCTCCAGCGAGCGCTCCGTCTGCGCGCCCCAGTACCTGTCGGCCGCGACCTGGACCTCGCCAAAGGCATCGGACTCGGTGCGGGTGGACGCCATTCTGGTGGTGGATGCGAATTGGCGGCGGGGGACGGTGTTTTGGAGGATCAATTGAGTGCAGCGGGCACGGCTGGCACCATGACGGCAGGCCCAAGACGGGGCCGCCATGGAGGGGTTGAGTCTGGCATGTGCGAGAGGCCGCAACAATCCGGCCGCCTCGGCAGGGCGGAGCTTTGCGTGGGCGGATCGGAACATGGCAGGGCGCCGAGTGAGGGACGGGCGACAGCAGAGGAAGAGACAGCGGGCGCCGCGCAATTGGACGCAACCGAGCAGAGTCGAGCAGCGCAGAGCAGAGCAGCGCAGAGAGGCAGAGGCAAAGAACAGGCGAGACGTGAAGCCAAAAAAAAAAAACCGACGGCGAGAGGGATCGCTGCGCTCTCCGCGCGGGAGAAACCGGGAGGGCTTGGCGCTGGTCTCAGCATTCTGGTGCCGACGAGCATGGAAAGAATTATTAACGTTATACTGTGCGTGTATTCTTCCTGTCCCGGGGGCTATTTTCTCGTCGAGCACACCAAGAGCAGTCCCTCGCACACCAACCGCCATTCCGCCACTCCGCACGCGCTCTCCTCTGCGCTGTCTCTGCTCCGTCCTGTCTCGCTCTGTGCGCCGCCCGTGTGCTGCTCGTTGGGCCCGTTGCCCTGGCCTGCAGCCGACCGTAGAGTTCCACCACTCTCGGCCGCCCTTTTGCATCTCTCCACCGCGCGCTCGCGACCCCGTGGCACCCTGAGCTGGACACGGCGACGTCCTCGTCTGCATCTATCCTCGTCGGCAGAAGAGGAGCAGCCAGCGTCCCACCGGGGCCGCGTGAAACTCGGCCAGCCCCCGTCCGGCCCTTGCTCCGTAAGTACCGGCTCGTCGTCGTTGCGTCGCTGCGGTTGCTGCGGTTGCTGCTGTCGCTCTGTCGCTGCTGACTGCTCGCCTGCATCGGTGGCATCGCTGGCATCGCTGGCATCGCTGGCGCTGGCTGTGTGCTTTCTGTTTCGGCTGTAATTAGCTGTGCCCAAGAGCTCCGAGGCGGCGTCGAGCCAGATGCCAGAGGCCAAATGCCCGCGCGCCCAGCGGCGTGACGCCGTGACTGCACTCCCTGTCTTGCGCTCTGTCCCCGCCAGCTTCTGCCGGCGAGGGCCGTCCTGGCGCGGTTGCAGTCGTAGTCGTAGTCGTCGAGTGCGTGCCCCCCCGCGAGCAGTGAAAGGCTCCAGAGGAGAGGCTGGCCGTCTCCGTCTCGCCGCCCGGCACCAAGCAAAAGCAGCTGACAGTTTGGCATTCTGCCCGCTCCCATTCATTCCCTCCACCAAGGCTGACCAGGTCTCCGTCACCCGTATGCAAGCCTCGCCTTTTATATGACGCCGGGAACCAGCGTCGCCGTCACACCCAGCCCGCCTGCACTAATCACGTTGGCCAGCTGCCCCTCACACTCCACCTCAGCACCTTGCGTCCTCGTCCTCGTCCTCGTCCTCAACCTCAATCCAAGCCC